>APFE030657247.1:0-30499 GCA_000404065.3 Pinus taeda
AATTTAAATTTCCAAATTTATATAAAACTTAAATATGATTAGAAGTTGAAAGGACAAGACTAAAATTCCACTAAGTATACTAGAAAATAAGAAAGATACCATTGGGAATTCAATTCGGAAATCATAACCAAAATTCATGCAATCAAAATATTTAGGAGAGTTTACAAAGGCATTAGCAATTATGATGTTGATATTGCCTATTGCCTTCTCAGTTTGTACATATTAATTGACGTGTCAAACAATTAAAATTTCAAACGCTAGTTTCTCACAATTCATAATCAAGCACAATGTACTTTCTTAAACTCTACTCTATGAGATGTTCAAAACAATACTTTGTAACCAACCATCAACAACACCTTAATGGCAAAGACCATAATGGAAACGCGAAGAATTATAATTGAGTTGTAACGAACAACAAGAAAAACTTTAATGGTGGATACCATAATGGCAATGAGCATAATCATAATGGAGTTGTAACAAAAAACAAGCAAAACCTTAATTGCGAAGCCCATAATGGCAACGAGAAGAATCATAATGGAGACTAGGAGAGGGGACAAGATTTGAAAGTTGGGCTTTATCATTCATTCATCATTGTGGGTATTGATGAATTGATCATCACCAAAATTTGGACTTTAAAGGTATGTGGCAACAATAACTTAATTGGTTGAGAAGTGGTTGTGAGGTGATGGTATGGATGTATGTCACCTATGATTACAGAATAAGAGCCAATGCAACTAAACTAATGAGAGTTGAAATAAATAAAATTAAAAAAAATTAAAAAGATAAATTATTTTCATTCTATAAGGTTAACTTTATGCATTGCGATTTGATTTTTGGCCATTGGTGGATTGATTGAAGGTACCAAATGCATAATACCTACCCGTGGAAGGGATAATAATTCATGATTTTTTTTTTATTTTTTTTATTTTTTTTTTTTAAATATGCTAGTTTAGAAAAATTTTATATGTTGTGTATCAAATATCCAAGATGGTGAGTAAAGTAGGATGACCCCTTTATTTCTTTAGCTTCTTGCAAATATAATGGGTAGCATATAAATAAAATGTAAATATTTACAGAGTGACTCATAAACCTATGATTCTTGTTATAAGATTATGAACAATGATGCTTTGCTTGATAGTCTTATAGACATCTAGTACAACAAGATGGTGAGTAAAGTAGGATGACCCCTTTATTTCTTTAGCTTCTTGCAAATATAATGGGTAGCATATAAATAAAATGTAAATATTTACAGAGTGACTCATAAACCTATGATTCTTGTTATAAGATTATGAACAATGATGCTTTGCTTGATAGTCTTATAGACATCTAGTACAACATATAGACATGTATATGCAATATATAACATCTGTTAGAAACATTGAGTATTCAGTTATAGTACTTTATTAATTTTATTAATTAAAATTTTGATATTGAATGCAAATTCAAAGTCCAATAGTTAAGACATTAATCATCTTGTTTACATTAAGGATAAATGTTGTGAGCATCGATTCATGTTTATATAAATTTAATGCTTTTAATTTTATTTTTAAATTTTAATAAAGGAAGAATATGTAATGATAAATTTGTGCTTTCATTATTTAAATTGCAACTTTGAATGTAAATATACTAAAATCTTCAATTAAATTTTTAAGTATATAAATAGATTCAATGCCTTCAAAATCCCCATTGGCACTTGAATTTTGTAGATTACACCTTGAAATTATACCAAATGTTTGATAAAATTCTAGATAAAATAAACTCGAAAATATATATATGAAAAAGGGATAAAATGTAGAATAATAAAACTATTCGAAATATTTTAACCATAAAAAAAAAAATTTTTTTAATTTCTTTCAGTAATATATAATTAGATTTTGTTCTTTAACCATGTACCATATATACATATGTGACATTAAAATACTTTATGTAAAATGGACATTGAAATATTTTATTTGTGACCCACACTATTTTATTAAAATGTCAAATATGTACATACATATATGGTAAAAATGTAATATATATATATATATATAAAGTAATTAAAAAAAAAACTTATGGTTAAAATATGTAGAGTAGTCTTATTATTCTACGTTTTGATCGCTTTCCAAATATACATTTTCTATTTTATTTTTTTTAAACGTTTATAAAACATCTAGGGGTGGTAAGGGTGGGAGGAGTTATCTTTCGCCTTGATGAACAAATAGAGACTCAATTTGCTTAGGTCCTGTTATACAATTATTTGTCGCACATTGTGTCTCATACTCTGAGCTATCAAACTTTGCCCAAAATGTCATAAAGCAACAAAAATTGTCAATGAATTCACCATGAAAAACATTGATCAAAGCATCCCCGAAGAAAAGAAGAAGAAATGCCTTGGACATGAGTGGATATTATCACAGGAGATCAATGCCTCCCCATGTGATAATTCTAGCTATACCAAGTAATTCTAGACGAGTTTGTCAAAAAACCCTATTTGCAAGCCCAACGCTAATTTTAGCACGCGAAACTATGCTAGTACTCTTTGGTCTAACTAGTGACTAGAGCTGGCAGTGCAACTTTAGATAGGAAAATCCGCATTGATCCTCTTGAGGCAGTTTCTCCAAAAATGGAGTAGAAGCTTCTCTTACTAGAAGCCTCGAGAACGACAAGTTGGTTATTGTTGAATAAGGATATGGTCGAGTTGTCCCATTTTTAGTCCTTAATCCTACCTTTAGGGGTCTTCCCCTTAAGATGTGGACCTTCTTCCCCCTTTTGTGGATCCCTATTTCCCTCTCCTTCCCTATAAATTTATTCCCTTACACCCTCAAATGGTTAGTTAGAATATATTGGTCATGATATTGCCAAATTGTGCCTAATTGCTGCTAATTTGTGAAGGAGAAAGGAGATCTTGAGAAGTCTTGGCTTGGACTTGGAAACCCATCTTGAAGGAGGCCTCCAACATCAAGGTAGTAGTTGTATGCTTCCATCTTGTGTTTATTATTAATAAGATGCATGTTTACTTTTCGTAAGTGTATAAATGACTACTTGCTTAGTATGATACTCCTTCATATGTCATATGTTTTACATTAGAATTGATCTGAATTTAAACATGAATGCAAAAAATTACAGATATAACCATGCATATAGAGATGCACCAAAAATAATACTTCACTTCATTCCTGTAAATACTGAAATATGCTTACAAACAGAAATGGAAATAAACTAGCTAGGGCGATGGTAGCTTATCTCTGAGAAGAGATGTGGTGGCTTCATGCCTATGAATTGTGTTAAAATGAGGCTTGAAGGCCTATTTATTGTTGAGAAACAACAAAAAACCCTAAACACCCAAAAACCTAACCCTAGGAGATGAAACGCCAAGCATAGTTTCTACATGTTTCAAGCTTGTGTAAAAATGAAACCAATTTCAAGGAGAGTTTCCTATGTTTCAAGCTTGTGCAAAATTGAAACCATTTTCATCTTACCTCTCATGATGGTCATTTATATCAGCTTGTTTATGCCATATGAGCCTTGTTTTTTCTCATTCCATCGTCACCATCTCTTTGGCTGATCATACGCTTTCACTGAGTTGTTTTACCCTTGCCCGAGGAACATCTGTGATGAGTACTCTTATCAGCGAGGCTCTTAACCTTTACATGTTTTGAGTAGTTCCATCATGATTGGAACGATTTGCTATCCTTTTATACCACTCGTTCCTCCAGGTGGAGTCCTCTTTTAGCTCTTTTTAGACTCCAAAAATATGAAAATATTGTCGAATAGTTGTCTTTTTGAACTTGTAAAAGTAAATGAAAAGACGTGTACTAAGTATACGTTCAACCCTTTTCTGGACTGAGATAGACTAATGTACAAAAATAAGAGTACCTTAGTCACATGTGTGTAAGATGTTCTCTTGAGTATTTTTTTCTACCTTTTCGGACTTAGGAGACTATCTACGAAAAGGGATATCTAAACAATGAACATGCAAGAACTATTGTCGTGATATTTAATACAAATTTGTCAACTCTAATAAGCCGCATGAGAGAGTTTGCCAAGGTTCATAATTATTACATCCCAACTATTATTGTAGGTATACTCTTTTAAAAAGACATCTAATATTTTAATTTATTTAAAAATCATATAAATTAATATAATACATGATGTCTCTTAGCTTCTTCCTACCGTGCATTGGAAGGAAGAGAGCTTTATTGTCCAATGTTCATGTCTTCTAACATTTGATGTACTATCTCCCCTTCCTTGAAATCTACTTGAACAAAGTTGGTTGATATCCTATGATTTGAAGCAACCGAGTGGTGTTAAGGTTAATGTACATACTCCTTAAAATATTAATTATGCTTCCAAGACATCTATTTTATGTTTCATTGAAACCAAATTCATAATTATTTCATTTTGAGAGGTGCATTGATGTTCACTTTCATTAACCATAGAGGTCACCGAGAAAAGAGAGATTTTATTGCATTGAACAAACTCTTCATGTCTTTCAATCTCCTAAACTTCCTTGTAATCTATCAATGGTACACCCATAATAGAGGTGATTGAAAATGGCAAATTTGAATTCAAACTAGTACTAGCCCATAGCAATAAATCCCTAGATCCAACACATGGGAAAGACCTCATACTCCAGAAACCAAACAACACTACCAGGGCACTAGAAGTCCAAATATTTCTGGAACCAATTCTAAAAATATCAATGTATTCAAAGCCCGATCAAACTAGAGATTAATATCACTTGAGTTCAGAAATCAAAGCATTGAGTGGTGAGAGTTGAATACAAGTAAAACTTACAAAATTAGGGAAGAGCACCACAAAAGAACTAAGGAGAAACTGCCAATAAAAAAGCGATGCAAAGAGACCACACTCTTAATTTTGAACTACAACATAATGGCAATACTTCATTAGCCCACCTTGCAACCACTAAACCCCAATGGAGAATTCAATAAATATGATTGTGCTTAATTCAAGCACGTGAACGGGAGGGGGAGATTGTACTTTAAAACCCCATCTATGTGCTTCAGGGTTGATTTGGGTGATGTTAAAACATATGGTAATTAAAGGTGATGGTACATGGTTTCATTTCATAACCTTGGGGACTTAATGGACTCAATAATGAAATTGTACCCCATTTTTCCACAACGTCCCTTGATTAAGAGATGTGGCTTTATTAGCTATTGCATAAACTGTAACTTCGATATTTTAGTTGTTGTGTTAGTTATTATGGTTTATTACAATGGCTTGCATGGGGTTGACATCTCGTATGGATGTACAAAAAGTTTGCCCTTGTGTAATACTCAAATAATTCCATATATCATGTTTGCCTTGAAAAAACAGGTATCATTACTAAACACCTTGGAAATATAAATGGAAATGGAGAAAATATTTGCCAACATTAACAAGAATGATGATTGGATATTAAGAAAAATTTGGCACCCTGTCATAACCCATATTAAAAACAAGGGCAACATTATTATTAAATAATACAATGTGCCTAATTAGCTGACCCGAATTTTAGTTTTGCATTGAGCATTGGTTCTTACCATTTATGATAGCTCGTTAACTCACTCTTAAGCCTAAATAACTTGTCTTGTAATAATGCGTTGAGCTACTAAAAATGAAATGTTGAGAAGGTTAAACATTAACACATGGTCTCCAAATTGCTCAAAAATAAAAACCATGTTCTTAACCCTTTATGGAACATAGGGGATGTTGATTATAAGAAAGCCTAATGATACACAAGTTTTCCAAAGGAAAAGTATATTGAATATAAAATTTCCTACTTTATCACTGACCCTTACAATAGACAACACTAGGGGTAAGTGCTCACTGATTTTGGTAAGTTAGATATTTCACGGTCATGGTCGTTAAGCTAAAAAAGAACTCAATGTTGAACGCTCAATTGTCAAAGAAATGGAGTAGTAAGGTTGCATACTAAAACATTAGATAGAAGTTACTCTCTCCTTTAAACTTTGGGCCATTATTATGGTGATACCAAATAATGATGAAACCTTTTTAGGCAAATTATCCATGATTACCGATGATTTGTCCAAGGCATAAATCCTAGGGTTTGGATAAGAATATAAACCCAAATAGTGATGATATTAAATACCATTTAAATATTAAGCATCACTTAACTCAATGTTGATAACTTAGGACAATGACCTATAGTTAATACAATTATCATTTATTGCTTTTTAAGTATTATCATAAATTATGTGTAGATGTATCCAATTTCAACCATGCTTCCCTTCTAAGATCAATTTTAAAAACTTTTGAAACTAAGAAGTCGTTTTGACATCTTCATTTTAGTAATATATATTTTTTAATTTAATCATTTTATGTAGTTTTTATATAACATTACCCAAACTATCTCCTACTCTATTACTTTTGCCTTAATAGAATTCAATTTTCAATTAGAGTGCTCTCAAAGAATGAAGTGTTGAATCAAGGACACAGATAAATGATGAGTTGAAATGCAAAGAAAAAATGCATAAATATAATGGAAGGAAAAAACATAAGCTTTATAAGTAACATGATAAGGAGAATGATAAAGGTGAAATTCCATGGGCTGGAAATATAGAAGAGAAGTTGATTATTATAGAAATGGCGAGTGTGCAAGGAGGGTGGTGAAATAACGAAGTTAGTGCACGCTAAATAATATAGTGAGTTATCATGTCATTTCATAGTCGTGACAGAATGAGCAAGGGATTGGAATGACACGAACAACAACAAATCATTGGACCTGCAGGGCAAAGATATGTCACACAACTCTTGTGGGCCTACGTCTCCTCCTTGGTCACATACCCCAAACATTGAGGTGTTCAATCTCCAAGTGGAAAATGTAGCCAAATTATAGATGTGAAAACCCACAAAATTTGTGAAAAAGTTGGAGATTCCAAAGGTGGAAGTCTTCACCCTCGAGGCCAGATTGAGGGCCTTGTAGTTGGCTTAGGGGGATTGGTGGGTCATTTCATGGGGATTTGGCCATCCCCAAGAACAGTAAGGACCTGGGTGGAAAATAATTAGATCCCACTAATCAAAGGGGAAATTTCCTCTTCCTTTTGTAGGAAAGGGTTCTTCACCTCCTTCAAAAGCAAGGAAAATAAAGACATGAATTTTCAAAGTGTTTGGGCTAGTTCTCTCTCCCACGTGCTAGACAAAGCTATGGTTTATGCAGAAGGGTTATCTCTAGTTCAATGCTGGAAGAAAGAGGAGAAAAAGGCAAGTGAAGGTCACTAAGGGTTTCTCTCTAGCCCTAAGTCACAAGGAAAGGCAAGCAAAGGGAAGAAGGAGGCTCTAAGAGGAAGATCGAAGTTTTCAAGTGCGGTAACAGTTGTCGGGCAGAAAAAATTTTGGATCTGTGATAGGAGGTCGAAGATCTTGCAATAGGAGGCCGAGTTGGTGACTAATCTTGATCTTGGAGTGTATTAGTCTAAGTCACAAGGTCTTGGTATTCGTCAATTGAAGGATCTATAAGAAGAGAAGAGATTTAAGGGTGTTCATCTCAAGAGGGTGGTTTTGGCACTGGCTTGCAGCGTATATACTGTGTCACTATTCTTATTGTTTTTGGTAGTTTTTTTATGTATCTCACATTACAATCATAAGGAATAAAGCTAATAAGAAAAAAAGGTAACACAAACAGTTATCAAGTTAAAGAGAATTAACATATTCATTTCCCTGTTGAATTCTCAACATGGTATCAGAGCTAAGGTTAGCTAAGGGCATCACGAAGATCTCCTCTACAATGAAGAAACTCATCAAGAATTGTTCCAAGATAGAAAACTATCTCAAGGAAGGTATCAAGAAAGCATGGGGTCTCTTACTTTCTTGAAAGAAAATATCAATCAAGGAAAAGGATGAAGGTATCTTCTTGACTCTCTGTGGCACATTCCAAGATGAAGACATTTAGGTAGTTGATAGTGGTGCATCAAGACATGTGACTAACCATTCCAAACAATTGAAGACCTTATCAAAAGGAAAATCGACTTATTCAATGGAAAAGGGTATTGGGACGACCTCTATAAAGTTGGAGAATGGAAGCAACATCCACCTCAACAACATTCTATTTGTTCCAATTTTGCATAAGAACTTACTTTCCATTTCAATCTTAGAAGATAAGTGTGATAGAGCAACTCTCATTGATGGAAAGGTTGTTGTATGGAGTAAAAACTCAAGTATAGAACAAGTTAAAGTCATTGGCAATCAAGAAGGAAGACTTTACAAACTAATATCTCCTTCGGCCCAAGCCCTAGTTCACATTGAATTTAGTTTGTGTGAACTCTCGCATAGAATATTTGGTCATCTACATTTCAAAATCCTTCCAACTCTAAGTTCCATAGTAGATGGAATACCTGAAGTAAAAGAAGATTATGACAGAGTATGTAAGGGATGTGCATTGGGTAAGAATACCAAGAGACCATTTGGAAGCAGTGCTTCACGGTCAAAAGAAATCTTGGATCTTTTTCACTTTGATGTATGTGGCCCTATGACTCCCAAATATCCTGGAGGTCATCTACATTATGTCACATTTATAGATGATAATTCAAGAAATACCTGGGTTTACTTATTGAAAACCAAGGACAAAGTATTTACAAAATTTCAAGAATTCAAAGTTGAAGTGGAGAACCTTACACAAAGAAGAATCAAGATTCTAATATCTGATAATGGATGAGAATATACATCCAATGAGATTATAGCATTCTATAAGGAGTTTGGGATTAAGAGGTCGCTGATAGTCCCATATAATCCTGAGTAAAATGGAGTTGTAGAACAGAACAATCAATCCATTAAAGAAAAGTGTAAAAGAAATTTTGCACGATCAAGATCTACCTAAGTTTCTGTTGCGAAAATCCCTGAAGACAATTGTTTAGATTCAAAATCGAAGTCCCAACAGGTCCCTAGACAACAAAACTCTAGAAGATGTGTTCACTAGAAGGAAGCCATCTGTGGATCATCTCTGAATCTTTGGTTGTCCTATATATATCCACATACCAAAGGACAGAAGAAAGAAGTTGGATCCATCAGGTATGAAGGGAACGTTTGTTGGGTATAACAACTCATCGAAAGCTTAGAGGAACTACATAAAATAAGGACATCACATAGAAGTCAGCTAAGATTTCATATTTGATGAAAACATAGCATTCAAGAAATCAAAGCAACTTTTCGTAGACTCTCGTGATGAAGAACTTCTAGTATTTGAGGAAGAAGTTGACAAGGGAGAAGAAGAATCACACCATGAAGAAGAAGGTCCCAGTGAACCTATTCAACCTATGGTCATCCTTGAAACAAGGAAAAGACCTAATTGGTTAAATTCTACAATACTTGATGCAGAAGGTCATGGGGTAGTGAAAGGCTCATTTAGAGAAATAAAGAAACCCAAGAGATATTCTGGGTATGCTCCATACATGAAAAAACTAATAGAAGCAGAACCATCTTCTTTTGAAGAGGATGTTAATCATCAAGAATGGAAATATGCCATGAATGAAGAATGTCAATCTATAATGAAGAATGGAGTCTAGGAGATCGTACCTAGGCCCGAAGACAAATTTTTGGTAACTTCCAAATGGATCTATAAGATCAAACATGCGGCTGATGGAAGTATAGATAAGGTAATATTTATGGCTAGGGGAGTCTCTCAACTAGAAAGCATTGACTACAAAGAGACATTTGCTCCAACAACAAGATATACGATGATTCATTCATTAGTCCCTCTCGCAACACCAATGGAATAGAACATCCATCAAATGGATGTCAAGACTGCATTTTTGAATGGCACAATAGATGAACGTGTAATCATTCTTCTCTATGTAGATGATCTTATCTTGAATGGTGTAGAAGATCGAATTGAAGAATGTAAGAAGCAACTAGCAGCAGAATTTTACATGAAGGATATTGGGTCGTTGCATTACTATTTGGGACTAGAAATTTGGCAAGGCCCTGATGAAGTTTATTTTGGTCAAGCTAAGTACGTGATCAAGATGTTGAAGAGGTTTGGCATGATGGACTTCAAACCCTTGACCACACCGATGATTAGAAACTTAAAGAGACTAATGAGTTCTAAATCTAACCCTATGGATCCTTCCAAGTATAGACAACTAATTGGCTTACTGATCTAATTGGTGAATACTTGACCAATCATATGTTTTGCAGTAAATGTTCTCAGCCAATTCCAAGTGGAGCCGAAGCATGATCATTGGATAGCAACAAAACATATTTTGAGATATTTGCGAGGAACAATCCACTACTGCCTAAAGTTTGACAGAAGGAATGATGTCCACTTGATGGGATATACAGATTCTGATTGGAGAGGTAGTGAGAAGGATGGAAGGAGCACTACAGGAGGATGCTTCAGTTTGGGATCCTCCATGATCTCTTGGATGAGAAGAAAGCAAGACAGTTTCTTTGAGTAGTGCCGAGGGTGAATATGTTACGCTGTGTGAAGTTGTTATCCAACCTGTTCAAAGGACTGGTGGACCCTACAGTCATAGTTTGTGATAACACCAGTTGTATAAGTTTATGTGAAGGCCCAATATTTCATGGAAGGACAAAGCATATAAACAACAAGTATCACTATATTTGAGAGCTAGTGCAAAAGGGTGTGCTGCAGCTACAATATATCTCCACTAATGAGCAGGTAGCTAATATATTGAAAAAATCTCTTCTGAACAAGAACCTTGCGTAATTGAGAGACAAGATTAGCTTGGTTGATGTATCCTCCCTAATTTAGAGGAAAAGATAGACACAACATTCTTATCTTCACTTGGGAAGAAATAATGGACGATTGGGTAACCATCTGAAATTCAATACTCTTTCAGAATGTGGTAGGGCATTCAAGACAAGAGTAGTCATGGAACAATATTCTTTGAGGACTAGCTATCCAAGATAAGAATAGTCCAAAGAAGGTCATACTCAGTGAACACCCAAGGGGAGTATGTACCTTGAGATTCAATTATGATCATGTCTATAAATCATTGGTCTCGCTAGCATTGTGCTCTGGTCTTCTGGAGAGATACAGCTATTAGTCAAGGCCTTGCTATATGACAATGTTAGTTAACATGATGCTAGACAAATGGGCTATAAATACGACTCTTTTTATGAGATCTCTTTAGATTGAGAATGACCATGTACCTCTTATGAATACCTCCCTAGTTAGGAGGGAGTGTTGAAAAATGTTTAACTAGGTTCGGTCTTCATAAGTATGAAATGTATTCTTGTAAATTATAAAAAGAAAAAGAAATTATTATTGGAGCATGGGTTTCATGCTCAAGTTATTTTATTTTATAGATCAAGCACCCATTGAGTGCTTCTAGGGTTTGTATTAGGGCTAAGAGTAATTTTCATATATTGAAGACCCCAATGGGTACATTGTATCTTGTAAAGAAAAATTATATTTTTCTTTAAAGTGTCTAAATACCCTCTAAGATCAAGTCAGCCTAGAAGTTCTCAAGTCGACTTAATGGAAGAGCCATGTCTACCCATTGAAGAGGCCTATATAAAGAGAGGAACTCGTTCTCCAAAGAAACACTCACTCATCTCTCATTCTATGTGAAGAAGAGATCACAGTAGAAGGATGGTGAAGAGATTAAAGAAAGTCAAAGTTTTTGGGCTAGTTCTCTCTCCCACGTGCTAGACAAAGCTAGGATTTTTGTACAACGGCTATCTCTAGTTCGATCTTGGAAGGAAGCGAAGAAATAAGGCAAGTGAAGCTCATTAAGGGTTTATCTCTAGTCCCAAGTCACAAGGAAAGGCAAGTGAAGGGAAGGAGACTCTACGAGGAAGATCGAAGTTTTCAAGTGTGGCAACTGCAGTTGAAGAAGTTGTTGGGCAAACAAAATTTCCGATTTGTAGTAGGAGGTCAAAGTTCTTGCAACTCGAGGTCGAGTTGGTGACTGATCTTGATCTTGGAGGGTATTAGTCTAAGTCACAAGGTATTGGTATTTTTCAATTGAAGGATCTATAAGGAGAGGATATTTAAGGTTTTCCCCTCAAGAGGAGGGGTTTTTGCCTTAGCTTGTAGCCTATATAATATGTCACTGTTCTTATTATTTTTGGTATTTTCTTGATGTATCTCACATTACAATAATAAGGAACAAAGCTAATAAGAAAAAAATGGTAACACAAACAGTTATCAAGTTAAAGAGAATTAACATATTCATTGCCCTATTGAATTCTCAAAAGGGGTGAGGGGCCCAAACGTGCAAAACAATATTATAGGTTCTACACCTACAATCTAGTATTGTAGTATTATCAAATTTTGTAGTTTTTTTTTTAATTTGATGGATAGTGGCTAGAGGGAAAAGAACAAAGATACAAATATCCATGTTGTACTACCCAAGTATTTTCCATGAGGCAGACACGGATTTGAAACTAATACATGGACTCATTTCTGTTAAAGAAATTAATATAGTGAAAAGGTTGTATTGGAGGGAAATTTACATTAATATTGTTGTCAAGGAGTGACCAAACTCCATTAGTGGGACTGAGGAAAGGGCATAAAATAAGTGTATTCATGTTCAATAGGGTTGTTCAAAGGAAGTAGCATGAAATAAAATATAATATATGTCTAACATAAAAACCTAGAGGGTCAAGTCCACAAATGTAGAGGCTATCCAACAAAAAGATATGTACCAAATGGTCTAAGGATACTCTGATCTATTAGAAAATCGAAAAGGCAAAAATATTTTATTATGTTGATAATTACTTGTGATATTGTTATATTCTTATTAACTTCTTTATGTTCCTTCTTTATCTTCTTCTCATCAAGAAATTATCAAATCAAAAACATGAAGATCATCGGCGCCATAATTTGGCACTGAGTTAGGGCTAAAACCCCTATATAGGCGAAAAGAGAGTTAGAAACTCTTCCTTCAATAGATTCGAAATGAGATAGACCAAGAACTTAAACCAATAGAATTTCCTCCTCCACCAAGGTAGCCTTCCAAGATGATTTAGTAGTAACTTTTTATCCAGTAGCTTCAGCCCAGCAACAATCCAGAAATTTGACTTCCCGACTATAAAATATCAACCCCACCTACATAAATTTGGCCCAGCGTCAGCTCTATAGTTTTTGGCCCCTCCAGTAGCTTCACACTAGTGAGAGAGAGAGAGAGATAATTTCAAAATCTTATGCTTGAGAGAGACCTCCTTCTTCTCTAGCCCTTTCCTTTTCTTTCCTTGAAATTCACACATTTTCTGGCCCCAGAAGTTGTAGATCGAAATTGGTGAGCGTGTGTGGTAGATGAGTGGTAGATGAGGTCGAATTTTTGCCTTTATATAGTTTTTCATTTCCCTCTATTTAATCCAACTCGGTGGAGGAGGCATAATTGACCTATTTTACAATAAGATAAATTTCTTTTTTGACAAATAAAGACCAAGAAGGGTCTTATACAATATGAAATGGACAAGGACACTTGGAAAAAACCCTATAAGCCTACAATATAAGCTTTGACCTATAAACAATTGACCCAAGCATCAAACCCATGTTTTAATAAGTCAATTTCTTTAATAATAAAATTTATTTTTCTTTCTTTCAATAAATACATTACCTTATGACTCAAATACAATTATGAAGAGCCACACTAGTTACATTCTTCAACACTCCCTCTTAACTAGGGAGTTATTCATAATTACATATATATAGAGGCACATAGAAGATCTCAAAATAACCTATGAAGAGTTCTAGCACACTTAGTGTTGCGGATGAGATACCTGACCACTGTAATCTATAGGGGTGGAACTAAGATGGACTTAAGTTTTTTGCCATTCTAGGTACCATTAGGCTTACTAGTTAACCATCAACCCAGGTATCTAGGTGTGTATCCAAGGTCAGAGCTCCTTGACCAATGCCACCATCCATGTTTGGGATATGGACATCAACACATAGGCTGGCCATATGTCCTCCCACACATCCACCATTAGGTGCTTCAACTCTCCCTATCAAACTATATCCATTTGTCCAAGCATGCTTCCAAAGTGTTCAACCTTTTATGGAGATATTTACCTGTACAAACAAGAACACTAATCAATAATAAAATTTAAAAATATACATACAAGAAAATACAAACCTTTGGGGCCCTCAATCATTCTCATGCTACTTTCATCATCAAGTTATATATAATTTGTGGGAAGCTTTCTTCTTCTTTCATTTCTTCAACTACACCAAATACATCTTCAAATTTGTTTTTTTTTGCAACTTCATGAACATTTATTGATAACAATTTTTCTTACTTCAAATTATTCATTGTCATAATATGCCCTCCCTCTTAACTCGGGAGATATACCCTTTCTTCTATCCAAACTCCCTCTTAGTTTAGGGAGATCAACCACTTCCTTCTTTTATAACATAGGAGAACCTTTCATGGCTTATATTCCTTCTTACGATATCAAGGTTATCTTGATCATGATCATTAACATAACTCCTCTCATCATGCTTATCAATATTTTACTTACCTTTATATAGGTGTTTCTGCACCTCTATTTAGGCCAACTTGTCCAGTTTGAGGTTGACTTCATGAAGGAGGCCTAATTGACATATTTTACAATAAAATAAACTTCTTCTTTGTAAATAGAGACCAAGAAGGGTCTTTCACAATATGCCATGGACAAGGACACTTCATATAAACCCTAGAAGCCTACAGTGGAGGCTTTACCTATAAATAATTGACCCATACATGAAACCCACACTTTAATAAGTCAATTTCTTTAATAATAATAATAATAAAATATTTCTTTTTTACAAATACATTACGTTATGACTTGAGTAAAATTATGAAGACCAACGCTAGTTACATTCTTCAAAATGATCCACTGCATCCATTTCTCATAGCATCAGAGGCTTAATGAAGAAAACTTAAAATAGATGTCTATTTTGGAAGAAGTATTTGAAGAGGAGGTGGAATGAGCATTGTGTCATTGTCTGGAAGGAAGAACCTAACCTAACACAATGGTTTAGAAGACATCAATTGGTGATTGGTTTGATTGTCAATATGAGGCCTTCTCTCGTGACACTACTAGGGTCTCAAGGAGGTAGAAATGATACCCTATGTCCTCATTGATCTAGTATCATCTCTATCCATATACTACTTGGTTCCCCTAGATGGGAACACCATAAGAAAAGGAAGTGATCTGTTGTATGAGAGTTGGTCTAGGATGTGGATGTGGTTAGAGATTAAAGAGCTAGGATGAAGGGCCTCCTTACATGTATAGGGAGTAGGCATATCTAGTCTGAGCACCTTAAGACATTGCCAAGCCTGAAATGTTAATAGTGTTAGCAGTGGAACAATCCTTTAATCTTGTTGTAAACTAAGTAATGGAAGACAAAATAATGGATCTCATTCTCTTAGAGATGGAACAACTAGCAGATCCAATATGGTGATCCATCTCAAATTGTAGTCTATGAGAGCCAACTTTGAATTGACCCAAGGGTATTTGAAGAGCATGCATCTAATGAAAAAGTGTGAAATGGGGTCAAGCAATGAGTCCATCCCTCATAACCATGAAGTGCTCAACATAGAAGGACATCTTCCAAATGATCTATACAAATTGCTTGTAGATATCCTCTTGGATAATTATGATAATCTCCTATTAGGCCAAAATATGTGGCCAAGTGAAAACAATGAATATCTAAATGGAGGGTGTAAGTCCATTATAATACCTTAGAAGATTTTGTAATACCCTAGAAGATTTAAAACCCCGATGTGCCAACACCAAGACCAAGCTAAAGAACTAGTTGTTGTAATGGACTATAATAAACAATAGGCCAAGTACTGATATCGGTCCCACACCTTCATTGTATAAGGAGAGCGCTAAATGTGATGTAGAAGTGAGAGGAGTCCAAACATTGTTTGAAGGCAATAGGGGCAAGCACCAAATTCTACAAGGATGATGTGTTAAGGAACTGTTTGTTTGCATCTAATTATGGGGCAAATGAGGATGATTTTTACTCTCTATTAAGGAAAATAAAGATCTAGTAAACCAAGTCCCCAAAACTTTTAATCGTATAGAATTGTGGGCCTAACAAGAGTGCCGTGAGTGACATCTTGGATGATATGTCCTGAAAATGGTTCTAGAAATGTTGCCTCTCAAGAAGGGCCAAGGAACCATAGCCATTGTTGACTTAGGGTTGAAGTGCATTCCATAAACTAAAGCGAGGTGATTAAAGGTGATCTTCTTCAATCCATCAAAGATAGTGGCCTTGTTTTTACAGCCTCCCCGTGATTGCACACAACACATCGCACGGTTTTAGTGCGTGGAAGTGTGGGATCTGAAGCCAAGTCCTGTAAAATCTGTGTACGCTCAGCTGCCGCATGATGAATCTCATTTCTGTACACACAATTGTTTTCTGCAATCTCCTGCACAAAATTCCAGAAGGGTGTGAGTCTTTTATTCCGCCAAAACTCAAATCCCTAAATCCGTGTTTTGCCCCTGCTGGGCGAATTTGGGTAATATATAACCCACCCACAGCATCTCCAATGAGATCTTTCTAGAATGTCGTAAGCTGGCTAAATTGCATAATAACACTCCAAACAGGAGAAGAGGCAATAAAAAAAATCAATACCAACATTTCATTTAATGTCAAACCTATAAAGTCTGGGTAAGCCACACCATAGCCTAAGGTAAAAGCTTGTCTTATAACTAACCTGATGATCGCACTTTCGGCAGGCATACAGGAGAATCTTGTTTTCTCTGTCTTCCTTTGGATACAATAAGTTATTGCTACACAAATACAGTCAGAGGCTGTAAATATAAACAAAAAATACTTCGTCCCATTGCTACATTTCAGCATACTGATCCCAGCTATTGCATGCATTATATGTCTCGTTAAAACAAAATTGAAGAAATATGAGAGTGAACGAGTCAAGTGGGTACCATTCTCTACAAAACTTCATGGTACTCATGGTTGCTGCTTGTGGATACCTGTGAAAACCTCCGCAACGTTTTTAAGATAGCTTGGTATTCTTACTCGCGTGCACTTGCGTGTGCTGCCGTGCTGAAATGGTGAGTAGTGTGGAAACTCAAAGTAGATAGTAGATACTTGTACGCTGAGATAGCCATCAAAGTAAGTAGATTACAATTTGTATGGTAAATGATAAAGATGTTGTAACGTAACGTTAACGTTTACATTAAGTTAAATTTTATAAAAATAAAATTAAATATAATTAAAAAAATTAATTTATAATATGAAAAATTTATGGTATTTGGAAAATTTAAGGGAAATTAAATTCATTTAGATTTATTTTAATTATGGATTTATGGTATTTATTTATAATATTTATGTGGAATATAGTTTATCTAAAGGGGAAATTAAATGAGCTTAGATCCATCTTAACTACGGAAATCTCTTTATATGCAAACCTTTTTTAGAGGGAAGAGATTTGATCCCTTTGGGCACTTGTTAGAATGGATCTAAGCTTGTAAGAAGCTAAAGAGCTATCTAATTTGTAATTGGTTAATTTCGAAGACCCAAACACATTATATTATTAAAATACTTTGCAAAAAAAGCAATTAAATTACCCACAAAAATTATTTTAGCCCAAATGAAGATGAAATTACCCATAAAAATTATTTTATGGGAAATGACCATGAAATTACCCAAAATTTCCCCAAATCAAGGTCAATGGAATTTAAGGGTGAGGAAAAAAAATTGCTATTTTTAATAGAGTTTAAGGAAGAGAATATATGATTTTGATTGGTTTTGTTTAAGGTTATAAACAAACAAAATAAATTTAAATAAAAAATTTGAGTACAACGATAGAAGTTATAAAAAGTGGGGTCAAATGAAAGAAGTTATCCATAACACATTAAAAATTATTTATTTTAGTGAAAATGGTGATGAAATTATGTAAAATTTTCTCAAATCACCCTTAATAGTTGCAAAGGAGCATAATCTCTTCCTCTACTACTAATTAATTGATTAAGGTAGTGCAGGGTCTGCCTCTTCTGTCATTATTTGATATTTGCATTTTATCACCCCCACCCTGATGTTGATACATTGAGTGGTGTGGGAAAGTGTGGAGGAAGAAAGCTTGCACTTCCGCACAATGTATCAATCTAAGTTTTATCGTTAATCTCCATAATGTTGATACATTGCATAGGTGCCACTCTAGTCACTCCATATGCGAAATAATTTCCATAGACCATCAAATTTGGATAATAATAATTTTTAAGCTTGTAGGGTGTAGAAGAAGTGATGTTGAAATTGGAGGTTGCATTTCATAATTAGTGATTTTAAACATGTACAGGAAAAAATTGTGCAATACCATATTTGAGGTCCAGTGGAAGAGAATGTGGGTGATTTTCAAATGTTAAACTTGGATTTAGATTTGGCGAATTTAAAAACATTTAACATTGTATGTCTTGATACAAAAGGAACTACTTAGATTTGGATTTGATTGAAGCATTGATACAAAAGGAACAATTTAGAGTATATCCTCTAGCACTCAATTTAAAAGCTACATAATACCAATAGAAAGAAGGTACTGATCATGCAAATTTGGTATGACCTGATGGCACATATAGCCTATCTTCCGTTAGGAGGATTTTCTTTGTGTGGAGTGCTGAGGTCCTCAGTACAATGAACTTATTCTAAAGACTTAGAACCTCCACATTTCGCACTCTGCACAACTATATCGTGAGAGTCATTCATCTCCATGCTCATTGTGGAACGGATGATGGGTGTTTGTTAACGATTGGATTTTGATATAGTTGAATTTGTGGACGACATTCTTTGTTGTAGTGTAACCTCTACCTTATTCATATATACAATGCCTTGAAAATAATGGAAATAACTTACCAATAGTGTATATTGATGCCTTCATAATATTTTAGAAGACTCATGATGCAAAATTTCAATGACACGCTTTAATACAATAGCTTAGTTTGACTTGATATAGCATTGGTTTTCACTTTGAACACTTGAATCTTATTGTCCACATGCCTTCCAAATCAATAGATGTCAATGATTATGAGAGATAAGATAGTTAGATATTTAATTCCACCCTTGCCTCCCGAAATATAGAAACCACTATTTTGACATGTTAGTTCACTATGCATTTTCACGGGTCCCTCGCTATTTGGAAAACCATAATATATGTGTGATGGTTCTTAATCTGCACCTTTGCACATATAACCATTTTGCAGAGGCTTTCATTATGTCGAGGTGCACAAGTGGATATCACAATACCATGGGAAAATACCATGGGTGAATGAATACCATGGGTGGATGTCACTTACAATACCACGGTTGGATAAATACCATGGGTGGATGCCACTTACAATACCATGGGTAAATTTCATGGATGGATGAATAACATGGGTGGATGAATACCATGGGTTAATGCCATTTTCTATTCGGATCATGTGTCTACATTGGTGCATTTCCAAAAATGAGTTGCTTCTACGTGCCTAGAAATTATCAATTTTAGATTGATCTATTGAATATTTCGCGAGAAAGAATTGTTTGAATGCACCTGAAGGGCGTGATGGTCCTTAGGATAATGGGAATAATAAATTGTTTTAATCTCGTGACATAGGCTGCCTAAGATGGAAAACTGCCACTAGAATGCATCCAAAGGATCAAAGAGTGGGTGATGGATCTATATTTCAAACAAAGAATCTCCATTATACGTATGGTATTCTTTTGTAAAATGGAGCCATGCATTAAAAATTTGACAAATGCTTTCGAAGTATCAAAGTGAATGTAGGGTTTTTATTTTTTATGTTTTAAACTTCATTTGTTATTGATTGAAGTTGAAATGCGCAATCATTAGTCATTATTTATTGATTTAATTTAATATGCTTAATTGAAAAGTGAGTACATATTGTTGAAAAATCAATGTTTATGGGAATTAGGGTTTGATTCATCTTTCTTTATAATTACTTGTGAATTATGTTAGATTCTCTTAATTCTTAATTTGTTTATTTTTCATCAAACAATTACCAAATTATATGTATATGGATATAATAAGTCATTTCACCCTCCTCTTCCTTCACCCTGCTACTCTCCCTCTGAAATCGAATTTCTTCTCCTTAAGAATAGATTTCCCTCACATTAGTGAGTATTTTCCCGGTGTGTCTCCAAATAAATCTCAAGTCTTCTTTTATACCTTTCATGTTGATGAATCAACGATCAATATTAGGTGGCTAATAAATGGCTAAGATTAAAATAGATTTTATCCTCATCTCTTAGAAGCTTCTCACCCATATAATAAGTCAGTGTCTGAAATGTTGCTCCTCGGTATCCCAAAGTGCAGCCATACTATCTCCAAAGAAGAAGTTTGTTGCTTCTTTATCGTTGATGGTCTTCTTATAGGGAATCAAAACACGCATCTTGTTGAAATTGTCAACTACCACAAATAGGTAGTCATGTCCCTTCGTGGTTGTCGGTAATCCTCCCACAAAGTCCATGGAAATGCTTTCCCAAAGAAGAGTAGGTACACGTAAGGGATGATATAGACCATGTTTCCTGTTGTTAGGCTTGATGGCACAACAAAGCATGCATCCTATTATGAGTGTATCTACCTATTCTTGCATCTTGGGCCAATACACATACCTATGGAAGTTAGCCATGGTCTTCCCTACACCAAACTACCGTGCGACTTTGGAGGTGTGAGCCTTTTTTATTAGCTGCAATCGCTCACCTTTAGGAACACGTGGCTTATCCATCTCTTGAGGCCTCATAAATCTATGGAAACAACAAGGGGGATAACCACCCACTCTAGACCTTAAAGCAGCTCCTTTTCCATTTGGGATAGTGGCTCTCACTGGGTATGATGGGACGAGTTTCCTAGTGTTTTGGGTTTATATGATTTGTGGGATTTTTTTCTAATGATTTACAAAAGAATAACTAGAAATTAACACAACTTTATTCTAAGATGAAAAACTTTAAATTAAATCTATTTTAATCTAACCCGGGGTATTGTTGGATTTATGCGATATAAAAAGATGTCTATGTAATCTATGATGATATAGATCAATTGTAGATTATATAGAGTTAATATATTGTAAGATAATTCCTTTGAGAAAAATAGTTAATCAAAATAATTGTGAAAAACATATCGCATATTCTAATGATCACATATAAAAGAGACAATTCTCTATTCTAATATTGCACAATAGTGCAACTAATACTTCAAATAGAGATGAAAAATTTCAATAATTCATGAGAGATAAACATATCACTAATACTAGAACAAAGATTTAGCAAACATGATAGTAGTACCATATGTGTACGGTTCTGCTCATTTGACGAGTGACAATAGGCCACAATAAATCTTCTACCAATGAGTATCTCAAAGAATACAATAGTTCATCAACAGTGATCAACAAAAAGATATTTGATTGAAAAGACCATGTTCCAGATTCCATCAAGGCATCCACAAATTTACGATAGCGCATTCTTTGTAAATGTTCTTAATAAAATTATGGACCCTTCTCTAAATGCATGAGAAGGGTTTAAATACTATTCTTAATTAACTAAAAATAACTTATACAAGATATTTATGAGGAGGTGAACTCTGACACGTCTTGGTCCCTTCCTTGCCGTAGTGTGGTCCACTTTATGTATTTATCTTCATAACTTTTGACATGGTAGTATTGCCCTTTGATGGCATCCCAGAATGAATTCCAAGTGGGTGCGACTGAAAACAGTGATTTTGTATTTTCATCCTTCTGCTCGTAGTAGGTTTCCCACCAGTCCTTGATGTGGGGGGCTACTTTGAGAAGAGAAAAAGTAATATTTTCTCGACTGGAAAAATCATGAACAGAAAAATAACCTTCTATCATATTTAACCATTTATCTACGACATCTGTGTCTATCTGACCATCGAATATGGGGCTTTCAAAGTTAACTTGTACCTTAAAGGGTGTGGCGTTTCCAAAGTAGATGCTAGAAGTAGTTGCGTCGCCCTAGGTAGCTACTGAAGGATTTGGCAAAATTTTTCCATCATTGTGTTCCTTTGTCGCTCGAGGGCTTCTTCGAGCAAGATTTTGATAGGATCTCCTACCCCCTCATCTTTCTTTTCATCTGCCATGGGAGGTTGTCGGGATTTGTGAGGCTAGTCTTGCAAAGGTTCGACCAGTGCAAGCCCTAACTCCTTATATCTCGACCTCGTTCGGGACATGTAAAGAAAAGCAGAGAGAGCAGAATGCACTGATACCACTGATCTAGATTTAAATAGGAACATAAAAAATTATAGATATAACCATAAATATAGAGATGCAATAGAAATAATACTTCATTTCGTTAATGTAAAATACTAAAATATGCTTACAAACAGAAATGGAAATAAACCAGCTAGCGCGATGGTAGCTCATCCCTAAGAAGAGATGTGGTGACTACATGCCTCTCAACTGTGTTACAATGAGGCTCAAAGGCCTATTTATTGTTGAGAAACAATGGAAAGCCCTAAGCATCCGAAAACCTAACCCTAGGAGATGAAACGCCAAACTGTGGGCCTCGTTTGGGTAAATTATTACATCAACTTCCCAGGGTTGTAACTTTGGCATATGATCTCCATTTGACACACACAATACCTCATTAGAAAGATTTATCTGGGGACAAAAACTTTGGGAAGAGAAACATTAGTCTATGGTCCTATGATTCTCCCATTTTTCCCCAAAAAAATGTCATTTACGGCCTCAAAATGGCTCCGGAAGTTCATGACCCGAAATACTGCTAAATATAGTAAAGTGTGCTACAATTAAGGAAAGTGGAAAATTGAAAGAGACAACTGTGGGGGTCCAAGTGGGATAGGTGGGTGACCACCAACATCCACCTGGATTATAATAAGAGAAGGTGACAAGTCTCAAAATACACTCTTGAGATGATCACAATCAATGTGATAATGATCTTAGCAAGAGTACAATGATGATCTTAGTAAAGGAGCAGCAAGGATGATCCTAGTGGAGTTGCAGCAGCAGTAATGAGGATGACCTTGACAGTGAACACAAGAAGGGATTAATGATCTTGGTCTTGGAGAGGCAGAATGTGTCAAGGGTCATGGTCTTGGTATTCATCAATGGAATCTCTAAGAAGAATTTTGCATGGGTTTTCCTCTCCAAGAGGGAAAGATTTTGGCCTTGGCAGAAAGCCAAATATTTGTGTTCTTACCTCTTTTGTTTTGATAGCAATTTGATGAAGTAAATACACACACACACTAATAATGAATGGAACATCAAACTAAGAATAATTGTATAAACGCTTCACAAATTGTTATCATGTAACGAATAATCAATTTAATTATGCATGCCCCAAATTCTTCAACAACCTTGACCACCAATTCAAGTTAAGCTCCTAATTCCCTTTCTAATCAACCATTCTATTCTATCCCTCTTTATATATATGAATCTTCATCTATGTGTAAAAATACATGCAAAGCACATTAAGGAATATGATACATAGGACATAGAATATAGAACATAGTTGTTGACATATATCTATATCTATATATATATATATATTTCCATATGACACTCATGTAAAATAGTGTCAGTTGTTTATTGTGATAGAAAATGGGAAACCATCACTCTTTGACACAAAATCGAAGTTATGTTGTAAATGGCTTTCCATAATAATAAATTGTGGAACATTGCCACTTTGTTTGATGTTTCATTGCAATGTTTATAAGAATAACTATTGATGGAGATACTAACATGTCAATTCCTAAATAACAACTCATTTACACAAAAGCCCGATCTAAAATACATGAATAACGAAGTCTTACAGAAACAATTCAATGCCAAACCCATCTAAGCAAAGTTGATGTGAGAAATTTTGTATAGGTCGAGGCTAACACATAAAACCCATATTTTGTTTCTTATCACTTTGAATTGTTACGTTGAAGAAATTATATCGGCCATAAAGTTTTCAAATATAGGACCGTGTAAAGGAGGAGTGGTGTTGATCACATGGAAACAAATCATAAACAAATGGGAACCACTATTCCCTCCATGCCTCTTTTATAACAATGCGAGATTAAGAAACTGACCAATCCTGGCACTACTCCTATGTCGCCTCTTGTAGGACCTTCATAGGCTACTCTTCCCCACCCGAAATCCACATATCTGAATTCGATTTTGGTAATGTCTCGAACAAGAAAGGAGCCCACCACTTTGCTGTGAGGGAGCCCCTTAAGTGAGAATCCTTATATTTAAGTGCATTGAAAATGTTTACATCCACAAGACTGATCATGTCCACTGGAAAAGTTGTAATGAATATATAAATGTCAAGCACAATCGTAATGAAGCCACCTAATTTCTCAATATAGAAATTTAGTAAGAAGCCACTTTCATGATTCAATATTGACTGAAAATAATTATCACTACTGATAGGAAACGTTGACACATTCTGCGGAGTGAAGAGATGTGGAGGAAGAAACCTTCCTCCACACTTCGCATAATGTATCAAAATTATGGAGCTTTTTTCATCCCCCGACCCCTTTCTTCCCTCGCACTCTGCACAATGTATCAATGTTATGGACATTTGTTTAGTCACCCCCAACCGCACCCCACTCCCTTGTCTACGTAAGGGACCAAGAACCTTGTTAGTTTTGGTATCATTGGGTAGAGCAATAGCGGTTTCAAGAATAACAGTGTCAGTGTCAGAGAACTCATCGACATATTGGCCACTTACAAAATTAGTATTTTTTTTTTAATGATTTGTGAGGTACTCACAAATATCAAAAACAAAAATCCCTCCACTAGGGGAATTATGTCACATCAAGGCTTGTCAGCTAATGAAAACTTGGACACAAGATTTCCTTAAATTCGAAAATTGTTTTGAATTTGTATAAAAATTGGAATATTCAATGTTTTCCTGAAATTTTGGTTAAAATTGCAAAAAATCAGCCAAAAATATTCGAAAGCCAACAAACTTTGATTGCGAGGCGAGTACTATACTCCTTGCGGAGGTAGGCACTGATAAAAGTTAAGGGCCAAAAAATATATTTTTATAGTTTTTAAAGAATTTGAGAGTGAACAAATATATTTGTGATAATTTCTGTTTAAAAATATAAGTGAACAAAATAAACTTCATTGAAAACAATGACATATCGAAATTTACATGGGAAATCTAGTAATGGAAAAAAGTATATGGAAAGGATTATTAACTTTAAATTATTAGTAAAATTAGATACATAAGTTGAATGTTAATTTTCATTAATCTCCTCACCCACTCTTCAACCATTATAAATGAGGACTCCTACGTATTTATAAGCTTAATTTAGCAAATTTAAATACACAATCTTAAGCTCAACTATGCATGAATTATATCACCCACTCATTTCTCACCCATTATAAATGAGGACTAATACCTTATATATAGGGTTTATTTCATGTAATACCATGTGCCCAAAGGTTTATTTCATGCAATACCAAATTCCCAAAAACACGAACCATTTCACTCCTTTGTAACATTCCATAAGCATGAAGAAGTCAACAAAATATTATACTTATTGGCATTGTCTAATGAGGCAACAATTTTGCGTGGACAACAAATTTCTTGTCAAAATCCGACGATTCATTTTTCAAGAAATCCAATTGTGGGAGTGTTTGAATTGTTATTTTTTTTAATGCTGGAAATGGATTCAACACCATCATGAACCCCTGGGGCACCCAAGATTCTAAAGCTTGACAATTGTAACTTGGATTTCGAAAAAAATCTACATGATTTCATCAAAATCATGTCCAATTTTCCATTTTTTTCTAGGTGAAAACATCACTTCCTTATAATACTCTATACTTATTTATTTGATTTGATTTAGTCTCACATATAAAAATATCTTACTTGAGACCAAATAAAAAATTGAGTGACTATTGTTTCTATCTCCATGCTACTAATCCAATCTTAAAACATCTCTCATCATGTTTGTTTATCCCTTCGCAAAATTTTTGTGAACATAATAGCTTAAGACAATTTTCTCCAACTGTAGCAAACGATCATCTAACACTTGAAAAATCCAATGATATGTCACATCAATGTGCTTCGTCTTAGGATGTTATGATGGATTTTTTCCTAAATAGATCATATTTTGATTGTCACAATGTAAAACATATTTATCTTGTCTTATTCTCACCTCTACTAGGAATCATTACATCCACAACATGTACTTTCAAGTTTCCATTGAAGCAATGCATTATGATTCTACTGCAGAGAGGACCACTATTTTTTGCATTCTAGACACGTAAGGCATTGTTACACCTGCAAAAGCATACAAAAAACCAATGGTGGGCTTTCTAGTGTCCATAATTCCAACCATATTTGCATCTATATGACCTTCAAGCACATCATCATTATTATCGAAACATAAATAATACTGACCGGTACCCTTAAGATATCTCAAAATCCACTTTACCGCTTGCAAAAAAAATTTTCTCAGATGGCAACCAACTTTTTCTCTACTCCCATTAAATGTGCAATATTTGGTGGAATACATACCATGACATAAATCAAGTTGTTGGCTACTAAAGCATAAGAAACTTGCTCATTTATTCCTTCTCCTTGTCATGACAAGGTCACAAATTAGCATTCAATTTGAAGTGGGATGTAAGAGTTGTATCCATTGGCTTAACTTCTTTCATATTGAACCTATCGAGAACCTTCTCAATATGTTTTTCTTATGACAATTATTTGGTGGTTGAGAAAAATACCACTTGTTGTAGAAGTAGTTGCATCAGCAAAATATGACAGAGATGGCTAGAATTGGTAAAAAACAAATATGACATGCACAATTGAGAATGAATGAATCAACATGACAGTATACAAAACCACATAAAAACAAAATAGGAAGGAAAATCTTCATTTAATTATTAAATAACAAAAGCTTTGGTGGCCTTTAGATGAAATCCATAGGCTTCTTTAATTTTGAAAAGCTTACTAAGTGGCATGCAAATGCATGCATTGCTTGAGACTTAGAAGAACTCTTAGTAGAATTTGAGCAATATATCACTACTTTTCTTCTCTTACCAAATGTTGACCCATAGCCTTTATTTATAGATTCTTTTACAGCTTCATAAAAACTAGCTCCAATTCTGAATGTATATCAATCCTAATGATAATTCCCACACATAAAAGGATGTTTAGGGTACCAAAGGACAATCTATTAGTGTTATTGAGATCTAAACTGACTTAGTTTAAGCTTCACCTTGAATTTTATGGAATGGGGGCATTTATTATGCTAAAAGTTGGTGGGATTTTGTGTCATACAATTCCATGTGAGTATCATAGGAAAAATTATGCAAATCATGAAAAATCCTCACTATGAGTTTGCATGGATGGAGCGCAACCCACTTTTGTAAAATTCTTGACTTAGAATTGCTTGAGTAATATTGTGGTAGAGAGAGGGAAAGAAACCAAGGAGAGAAGGTCATCTTGTAGAGGAAGGAGAAGGAACCACCTGCAAAACACACATTCCTAGAATAGTTACATACAATATACAACCATGGGAGGAATGTCACATGCTCATGATCATGCTCAAAAAATATTGTAATTAGGGATAAAATGTTGGAGGATTTGTTTGAGATGCCTAAAGGAACGATAGTTGGTGCACTATGAAGTAGAAATATGCATTTTCCTTAGGGGTGTTGATGACAACAAAATATTTTGTTTATAAGGACATGTCCCTAGAACTTGACACGGCATAGGTGGTCATGCTTCATGGTCGTGAAAGGACTATCAAACTCAAAGGTCAACCACTAAAATTTGAAATTGCAACCATCATGAAGTAAGACCCACCCTAATGTGATAATGTGTTGATGTTTAATATCAATAGGTCCAAAAAACATGATGATGAGTCTCTCTATTTTGTTTGAGGTTCATCATGCGAATGGAGAATGAGAACTAAGATACCACTACATTCCTAAAATCCAAAAGATGAGATCAACAAGAATTAAGCCATGGTCACCCACGGAAGAGGCCCCTTTGAAAATCAATTAAGGAGGCAATGGATATTAAATTTTAAAGGATTAAATATGCACATCATGATAGATGAGGTCAAAAGATAGATGAGGAAACTTAAAACTTCCCTTGGGCAAAGCATAAGTGATGCTTGTTAAGTGGAAGTAGTCAAAACTCAATTGGAAAAAAGATAATCTCGTGTGAGGAGAACAACCAAATGTCGTAATGTACTTGGAAATTTTGGTACTGAGGATGGAGGGGTTTAGCTTTGGATGCAACTTCCAACACTTCTTCACTACTTCAGTGGCTTCTGGGATCTTTGCACTGGTGTGTTGTGGTTGTTGCCTTTTTATATTTTCCGCTTTTTTCTTCTTCTTCCCCTCCTTAGAAGCTTCGTATTGCTCCTTCTGCTTCGATCCACTTTGTACTCTTTTTAGGCTTATGCTCTCCGGGTATAATGCCTGTACACAAGCCTTGTCCACTAATTTAGGCTTGAACAACATCACTTGCTCACACAGATGGTGGTGCATACCCACCAAATACTTGAGGAGTACATATGGGTTTTGGGAGAGATACCCAACATTATAGCCATCTTTTTTAATTTTGTGTTGTAGTCCTACACACTTTGGCGCGACTTTTTCCAAAAGTAATGCGACTGGATCCACTAGTCCTCCACGTACCCAATGGGATAAAACTATGACTTAATTAGGGTTTTTAAATCCTCCCACTTAGTCACTAGAGGTTCTCCCTCCAACCTCATATTTTCCATGTGGCTCTCCCACTAAGTCAGTGCATGGCCCCCTACTTTCAGCCACGCGAATGAGATCTTTTGCCCTTCCTTGATCTGATAGACATTAAAATAAAATTCCAATTGCTACAAGTAGTGTTTCAACTTTAGAGTGTCGATATCACTATGCTACAAATTGATATTGACTTTTTCTTCCATTTTAAAAATAGATTAATTCATGGCACTCGAAGTGGTTTAATATTTTCCAAGTTCTTTCTTCATCTAGTTTTTTGTGTCATCGTGATATCCTGACAAATATCCCTAGCTTATTTTGTAGAGCTTCCATGAGGAATTTTACATTGGTGTTTATATCCGCGACTTGTTGTTCAAGCTGCAAAGACCTCACCTCTTTAGGATCACGAGGTTCATTTACAAATTAAACAACAATGATTAGGGTTTTACGATTTTCGACCCCACCGACCTAGATCCACAACAAATATCCATAAATACCCAAATAAATTTGTCTCTGATACCATGAAGAGGTTTCCCCTTACACCAAAACCCATAGGTGTTTTTAAACTTTCCAAACTGGTAACTAGGATCTCCAGGGTGGAAATTATGGATTTCGTAGAGGTGCAATGATTCCTCCAATAGCCCCCTTCAAACATAGCTAAGGGAAATCAAACCTAGGTTGAGGCTCTGATACCAAATAATCCATAAACTTTCATGGATATTGTACTCGACAGTTCATCACATGATATCTAATAACAAAATATTAAAATGCAAAATTTCTACACTATTTCAATTTTATTGAACTTTAAGATATGCAGAATTAATTGTAACTAGTGCATGCATGCGAATGGAAATTATGCAAAAAGGTAGAGAACAACAAAATAAGCTCACTCACACACATAATACACAAGGTATACTCTCTAGGAAGCCATTTCGAGGGAAAACCTAGTTGGAAGGTGAGGTTGCTTCGCTCTCCTTCTCTGTTTGGAAATATGGCTGCAGGTACAAAGAAGTAATTCTTGTGGCTTGGGGGATGCTATATTTCACAAATGTTCTTTGTGTTCTCTACCTCTTATCTCTCTTGGCTATCTTTGCTTAGCTATGGAACAAAGTTCTCTCAAAAGTATGGAATGTCTCTTCCTCTTAGTGGCTCGGTTTTGACACACCCTGCTAGCCTACTAGTGGTTAATTTTGACTACATCAACTATTAACTAGAGTTAAAATATAAAATCTTATAGAGACTTTTACATCAAAAATAGGTGGCTATCCATTTTTCTATAAATAATGGGGTTTGACACGAAATCCTTCCAAACTATAGGTGTGAGAACAAAAAGGTCAACTTCTGATTGGCATAACTTTTGCATACGAAACTTCGATTGACGTGCTTCTTGTGCCATTGGAAATATCTTTGTGTGTAGAATAACATGGAATGGTGCTACACCAAAGTGACAAGGTTTTACCTCCAAAAAACTTTGCTTGATGCCTCAAAATGCTCCAGAATGTTTTAGACCCACTTTTGCCAAACTGAGTCCCACCGGTAAAAATGGTTCCATGAGTTGATTCCTCCAATTTTTCCGCTATGAATGCATTGATATGGATGACAAACAATATAATGATCCAATACATATCAAAACACTACATTTCATAACCATTACACGTAGGCATACACATATATATATATATATATATATAATTTATGGAAATGTATTACTTTACCAATAATATTTTTGACTAAAATATTTGTCCCTTTGCATAAGGCTAAAATAATTAACCTTATGCATTGTAATTTTAGTTTTGGTCAATGGTGGATTAATTCAAGGTCAATGCACTTACCTATACCTGCTAGGGGCAGGGATGATAATTAATTTTAAATTTTGCATTAT
>APFE030657266.1:0-23691 GCA_000404065.3 Pinus taeda
AGTCGATCTTGCTCAAGTCTTGGATGCAGGTGTTTTACCACTTGACTCTTAAGAGTATTGATGGAGGACCAATGGATAATAGGACATAGTGTTATCCTCAATTTTATCTTGCCTATTGTCATTAGACGATAAGATAGAATGTGATCCTTGAGTAGATATCACATATGGTCCTAGGTCAATAGGTCAAAGTTTGATTGTTTCCCTCGTGGTAAGTAGATCCCACCTATTGATAGAGGGTGGTAGCTTTAGCTCCCCGATGATGTCAAATTCTTCTTCTTTTAGATTCAAAAGTGTTCAACAGAGATGAGCATAGATGAACAATGGCGAGATCTAACTTGAAGATGATGAATATTTGAGATGGGAGATATGTTACAATCAATACTTTCTTTGTAGCCAATATGAAATGTTGATTTGAAAACTCAGGGACAAATTCTATCATTTGGAAAACCTTCCTCATTAGGAAAAACCCCTCCTAGCCCTTGGAAGAATTTAATTTGGTTAAGCAAAAGCGTATTTTGAACGTGAAAACCTACGTTTGCACAAAAGTATAGGTTGGATTTAAAGAAAAATTGGGCACCCCTTGTAAGCATATAAATACAAGACAATTCAACCTCATTTGGACGTCAAATCAAGCATCTTATTCTCTCTCTTATTTGGATTGGTTCATACAAGTTTGAAATTGCAGGGTCCATGCCCACACGTGTGAGGAGAAGAAATTAAGCTAGATTCGTAGGGTTAGATTGAAGAAAATTTGGCTACAATTGCAATATTGATAAGGTGCTCCCTGCAGATGGAGGGTTACAATCGCACTATTTATCACTAGGTTCTAGTTGCTTTGACATAAAATATCATTGACTGTTGACCACAAACTTTGATAAGTTTTGGAGGCTTTGACTTTGATCAAATTTGTGTAATGGGCTAATCTCTTGGATATTATTTGGTTGGTTTTGTTGGATAGTCAAATGATTGAATTTCACTCTTTCTTGATGAATTTTGACATTTTCCTCTCTCTGTTGATCATTTTATAAAAATATAATAAGAAGAAGAATTTGAAAGGGTGGATTTTCACTAGTCTTTGACCAATCTTGGTGTCTCTTTTTATTGCTCTTGATTGTCTTCTATTGCACATTGCATTTGTTGTTCTATCTACAATTGTTATTTATTATTGTAAGATTGATTTGATTGTTAATTGAAGTTACAAATTGGGTTAAAGTGATTGTAACAATCATAGAACCATGGAAATTAACAAGAATTTGACCAACAACAAATTTCACTATAGAGCTCATGAAAATTTGTTCTCATTTTACAAATATTTATATTATTCTTAACATTATCCAAGGCAAATATATATTTTTTTTATTTTCAAAATTCGGGTTGATCAATTCCTTATAATATATTATTTTCCTTCTATCTCTAACTCTTTATCACCCCAAAATATCTTCTTAAATTTTGATGTAATAATATTTTAAATATTATATTTATTCTACAAAATTAACACCTTATCCTCCATTGGTCTAGCCAAGACTGGGCATTCTTATGCCATCCCTACTTGAGTCAATGATGTTAGTTTTGGATAGAGTCAGAAGAAATTTTAGGAAACTTATTACCTTCCATGTAGTTAAAATTCTTCTTATGCAAAAGATACCTAGTCATTGTCATGCTTTCATGAGGGGAAGGCTTCCTTCAATCAAGAGGACAAGGTACGGAGTATTCCTTTTAATGTTGAGATTGCAGATTATAAATTACATTTGGATTTGTTTTATCTTCTTTCATGAACTCTCTAGAGATATTACAACCCTCTGTTATCCTCCACAATATCCCAAGGCTGAGAAAGGAGATCAAAGGAGGTGACCTCAAACCACTTAGGGTCTAGTAGCTAGCCCTTCCAAACCAGAGAGCTCTCTCTCTATGAGCTCACATTCAGTGATGACTGGAGTGGGAAAAGATATTAGGCTAGGTTTATTTCAACTCTAGGGATTGAAGGTTGTAGGGTTTTGATGGATCATGAGTCAAATTCAAGGAACTAGGTCAGGTCTCAAGGGTTCAGTTGCAAGAGATAGAAAGGAGCAGGGTAGGTATTCCTTTGTGACACTTTTAATCTTTTTCAATGTAGTGTAGGGTGGAAAAGAAAAGATTCAAAATGAGCATGGCAAGCATGAATTCATTTATCAGAAGATAGATAACATAAACATGAAATTCCTAACAAAAAGGAGTTTAAGCTTAAGAACTTTGTTTAAAACTCAAGAGCTTAACATGAGCAGAAATATGGATAGATGGTAGAAACATATAATTATCAAATGCATAAGAATAACTAAAGAAAACAATAACACAGACCACAACACATGAATCCCAGAAAAATAGCTGCAACAATATATTAATTCTGCCAAAAAATCAATTACACCAGTTCCAAAATATAAAGCTTTAAGTATACAACCTTTTTCACTATGAAATTCATGAAATATATACAATTAGCTCATCCCTGAACTAAGGGATTTGATTTAAAACATCTCCCTAAATATAGAAACAATCACATTAAATTTGGCACTCCCTACTAGGAATAGGGCCAGAATTTCTGACAATCGGGGTCAAATATTAACTCATATCTCTTGAATCATGACATATATTACAAAAAGGAGGTTTTTGTATATTATATTTTTTTTTAGAGAAACCTCTCTCATTTTTCTCATATTAATCTCCACTGCCTTGGAATATGTGCCATGAAATCATGACTAAAATAGGAAATCATTAATTGTTTAAATCTGTAAAACTAGGTTGTAAAGATCTAGTCAAATATTCCAACTCATGACATATGTAAAGAAAATGAAAGAGGTTTTTGGTACTTGGTTGGTACTTGAAAAAAACCTCCTTGGTTTTATCAAAATTCCTTTCTCGCCATTAGAAACGCGCACCAAAAAAATGGCTAAAACAGTAAAACAAATTCAAAATTTCATCTTTTGAACATAATCCTCAAATCTCACTACATATTTATCAAATCATAACACCTATGCATAAAATGAAGTAGGTGTTTGTTCTTTGGTCTGTGATTGACAAGAAACATCTTTGAATTTTGTAAAATTCATGTCCATTACTTCAGAAATCGATTTTGAAGTAAAATTGTCCCTATGTGTAGCAAATGACCTGAAAAGACCCATGATCTTTTATGATGATACTTTTGATGATGACCATGACCATAGGCTTGTGATGAGAGTAGAATATAAATTATACATTTAGACATTAACACAAGACCCTTTTCCAGCCAAGAGATATACCAAATTTTATTTGAAAATATTATAATTTGACCTAAGACTATAACCACTAGTGAAAAGAGTAATTTTGATCATTGTGGATATAAGACTCTAACATGCTCAACCTCACATCCACATACAATAATACGAGTGACAAGTGTCTCAAAAAGGATTTTTTTTTAATCCCATATACAAATAATTGTTGACTTACAATTATTTTCAAGTCCATAGTAAGCTTTCCATCCTCCATTTATGCTTTTCTCAATGCTATAATTCCAGTTGATATTGTGACGGATATGCATTCCGAGATATGTGTATAAAGAAACTTTTTGCAATTTGTTATTGTTATATACGGAAGCAATATATATTATATATTTGTATTAATTATCATGATTTTACTTATGTTATTAATAATATTCATACACATCTTGGAGCATAAATCTTGGAGGATTCTTAGTTGATTTCCAAGATCTTAAAGACTCCTTGCAAAAAGAACAATATCATTAGCATAAAGGAGAATAGTTATGACTATACTAGTGAGCACGGGACCAACCCAATCTACATCTAACAAACACTCTTCTAGCTCATTATTATATATGCCAAAAATGGCGGGGGATAAGTGACACCCTTGGTTGAATCCAATATTTCATTTCATTTCTTTCGACCAATCCCTAGTGCTCCTAAACTTGGCAATACACTTCCTCATACAATCCTATCACAACAACCCTCAACTTGAAAAAAAACATTTCCTTTTCCAACCTCTTCCATAGTTTTCTCTTATGAACGGTGTGTAAATCTTTCCTAGAGTCAACGAAACAATAAAGAGATCAATTTATTATTGTGAAATTCATTTTCAATGATCTTGAGAGTGATAAGGTGATCCATAGTCGAGTGATATATCTTAAGCATAGCTTGGACTAATTTCATACATATTGGTAAAATATAGCTAACCATAATGGTACTATAATTAAAGGGAATGCTTTTATCCCAAATTTTAAGAATAGGCAGAATGAGGATCTACATCCCAATGTTAGGAAAGCCTTGCTTCCCTTACAAATTGATGATCCTTTTTTTATGAGGAATAAAGATGGAACCTCCCATTTTAAAAAAAATATCTTGGTAATAATCCATAAATTTCCATGGATATTCCACTAAACAGTTTGTCACAACAGATATGACACTATTATATTAGAAATATGAAATTCTGTACTATTGCATTTTATTAAATTTCTAGATATGTAAATACAATTACTATAATTAGTCATGCATACGAAAGGAAATTATGCAAAAAATAAAAAACGACAAAATAAAATCTCACACACACACATAAGACACAAGGTATGCTCTCAGAAAACCTTTCGGGAGAAGAAACAACTCGAAGGTGAGGTCGTTTCACTCTCTTTCTCCGTGTGGAAATATCGTTGCAAGTACAAAGAAGTATGGCCTGTGGACCGTGGGCTGCTACAATGCACAAATCCTCACTGTGTCTCTACATCCTATTTCTCTTAGCTATTTTTGCTTAGCTATGGAACATATGTGCTAGAAAGAATGGAATGACTCTTCCTCCCAGTGGCCCAGTTATAATACAACTTGATAGCCTACTAGTGCTTAAGTTTGACTACATCAACCCTTAACTAGAGTTAGAATATAGACTCTTTTAAAGTATTTTACATCACAATCACGTGTCTAGCACCTTTTCCATGAAAAATCGCTGCTGATGCGACATCCTCTCAAACCATGGTAGTGAAAATAGGAAGGTCAACTTCTGAGTGGTTTGACGCACTTCTTGCACTGTCAGAAAGATATCTATGTAGAATAGCATAAAATGGTGCGGAACTAAGGTGGAAACTTTTTAACCGCCCCAAAAAATTTTGTTTGACGCCTCAAAATTCTCCCAATAGGTTTCAGACCTTGTTTTGCCAAACTAGGCCCTACTGGTAAAAGTGGTCCCATGAGATGATTCTTCCACTTTTTCCATTGAATGTATCAAGATGGATGAAAAACAATATAGTAATCCAATCGAGATCAGAAAACCTTCAATATCCTTAGCTTTCACATTCAAAAGCCACTTAACACCAAAATAAACATGTTTTTGATTCAAAATGTTGTCCAGGGCATTAGGGAATTCATAAAAGTGTTTAAGGTAGAAATTCCAATTCTTCAAGGGAATTGGATTATTTTCTTTAGTTTTATGAATTTTTTTCTACAAAACTTCCTAAGCTCAGATGAAACAATGATTCTTTCTTTTTATTTATACATTACATTCTATTAATTTTAATGTTTCTCTAATTAATCTTTAAAGAGAACTCATAGTTAAATTTCTAAGAGTTTTATAATCACTATGATACTTTTATCTGTGAATTAGCTGTCTTTCATTACATCACAACTTAAGCATACAAAAAAGATCAAATAATAGTATTATTGTGATGGCCAGTATCACAAAGGAAGCTATACCAATGACAATAAAGTTAATATAACGTTCTTACATCTATCAAAATTAACCAAAATAAACCTATTTCCTGTGTATCACTATTCCAAGACAAATGTCTAGTAGAGTTATCAGAAAACTTGGAAACAATCAACTAAGTGTATCTATTGTGAAACATATGGGAAAGTAAAATAAAGTTATCTAAACATAAACATGAATTAAAAGAGACCTGGCCATGCATTAGTCCTTAGAGTAAGTAGGAGGGGTGGGATCCTATGTTCTTAGACATGTTGGGGAGTGTCTCCCATATTGAAGTTTCTTTTCACTGTGAGTTAGTTGATCCTCCAAGCTGACCAGATAAGAGAATTTATTTCATTTTTTAATCTGATTGATGCCATTAAGGCAAGCTATGATTCCGTTACAATCAACTTATTTTTATTTGATGACGTGGCCTAATATTATTTTCGTTTTCTGGTTTAGAGTGATGGAGTGGAAATACTAGTTCCTACAACCTTTAGTATGGTAAGGATCCAGGATCCAATAAACAAAAATTGCCTGAATTTCTAATTTAGAATGAGCATTTTGATCATTTTAGCCTAAACTCCAAGTTAGCAAATTCCATCATGGATTTGAGGAATGGTGAGTAAAAGGTAAATTTTGATTACAAGCTAGCCTTGGGTGATCAGTAAATGAAAAAATATGATCGTCCTCTGACACTTTGCAAGCCTGATAACTTGGGTATTTAAATGTAAAATTACTTTCACAACCTCTTCAAAGATGAGTAGTTAAGTTTACACATGAACTTAAAAGTGACACAAATTCATATGCAACTCAAGGTGATAATCAAGCAAAGAAGAAGCAAGCAAGTGATAACAGAGTTCACCCCTCCTAGGCTACATCTCTAAGCCTTGCTCCAATGGCTAGGCCACTTTATTGATTTCAATATAAAATGAACACATTACAAATTGTTGACTATGGAGTGGCATCATTTCTCCTACAAAGAAACATTCTTCTATAATTAATTCTCACTCAAAAAGATGACTCCCTACAACAAGCCATGATTATGTCAACAGAAAAATGACTCTCTCATGATAGGTCCTTGTACTCCACCTAAAATAAAAAATCATAAACATACAACTACTTCACAATGAAGTGCTAAAAATGGTTTTACTCAGAAGAATTATTAAGAAAATACTAAAAATAGGCACTCTACTAAAGTAACAATTGCAGTGGTTGATGTAACTTGAAGGCTGGAAAATCTTTAACTATGTTCTTTCTATGCTCAAATATGCCTTCATATAACCTCAAAATTCTCTTTGTCTTTAGCACTAAAGGACTTGAGTATGCAAAAATTCCACCATATAGTTCTAAAATTAGAAATGTGAGGTTGCCATTAATTTTGGGACACTGAAAAACCCCTATCTAGGCTTTTCTTGAGCTCAAAAAGGTTAAAAATTGAGCAAGATATGCTTTTTGGAACCAAGTTTTGTTATCTGTCCTACAAATTGGTAAAACTTGCTATCTCTACAACGTTTTCTAGCTTTACATAGTCCACCAAGCAACAATTTTTCCTATGACCGCCGAATTCTTGCTGCAAAAGGGGCAAATTGTTGCCTCATTAAAATGCGGCATAAGGACTTCGCGTTGAAACTTTAGCCCTGAAGGGCAGTTGTGTGGGCGCATATGGTTGGCGGCCAATGGATAACTGCCCACCCCCACTGGCTAAGCCCCCGCTCCGTCAGTCGTTGGTGATGTGGAGTTCACATGGCCGGGAGTCGGGGCTAACCACCCGCCCCCATCGGCTTAGCCCTTGCCTATGGTCACAACTGCCACTGATAAAACTGGGGGCTAGGTCTTATCTTCCTGCACCCTCTACTATGGATCCTCCGCTTGGTCACATGAGCTCCCATAAGCCCAGGGTCATAGCTAAGAGCTCAACCCAACTCCCCTTCAGACGCGTCAATGGTCACATTCAATACATGTGGCTTGGGGTTGGGACCAAGTCCCTGCCCTCTCCACCAATAGCACCTCCACTGTCCACCACCCAGTCATGTGGTGTGAAATGTGACCAGGGTTGTGGCCATGTGCCCTGATCCTTTGCCGAAACCACCGGCCATATGGCTTTAAATTTAATTGGGCCACCTATATATAACAAGTAACGTCATTGATGCACTAGTAAGACATTTAGTTTGATGGGATGAGGTTGGGAGTTTGAACCTCACTGAGGTTGGTCGAGTGGCCTGTAAAAGTTTTGACCAATGAGTGAGGGCCACGTGACACCCTCTCATTGGGCCACATGGCACCATCTCATTGGGTCACCTCAATAATTGACCACTAATCAAATGTTGTCATCCCAACCTGTACGATGCTTCCACATGTCGAGACTGAATTGAGCCTCGTATCCGTTGTATGCCAAGTGAGCATGCTAACGTCAACATGACGTCAACTGTACGGTCTGCCCACTCAACAACCTTGTTAATCCTGCTATTTGACTTTTTAGTTGTTTGGCTAAAACTTCAGCATGCGATAAATTGAGCATACGATGTTGGATTGAGGTGATTCAAGCGTGGCTGGAATCAAGACATCAAACATTACAATCTAGTGTTGGTTTCGGGAGATTCCAAGAACTTTCGTTTTTGAACCTATTTTTAATCTCCAAATAATTCGGTTTGAGCTCTTCGGGTGCTTATGGAACCTCGAGCACTGGAGTCGTGCCTCAAATGCATTATTTACCTCTACAAGGAGCTTTGTAAGGGCTAGAACCTAAGCAAGAGAAGGTTCAAGATATGAGTGCAAGTAGATGAAATCATAGCCAAAGGGAGGAAAATGCAAAGCTAGCAAAATGTAAAGCTTTAGGGGTAGAAAGGACAAGGACAATTAGAGTCAGGCGAGTTGTAAAAATAAAAAATGGATCGCATTAGGTGATCAGGGAGTTTCCTAGACTTGAAGGAGTGACAAAGGAAGTTTTTCTAAGCCCAACAAGTGGTAGGGACCTCTACCTTGATGAATAAAACTAGATTCTTGGACAAAAATATGAAATTTTCATGATTGTAGAAACAATATCAACAAGAGATGATGGGATTTAGTTCATTTAATAGCATGCCTGATGTGTGATCATTTAAGAAGTTCTCGACAGAGTCATGGTGCCCTCCGTCGGACCAACTGATTCTCGGACCGACCGTATGCTCTCCTACAATTGTGAGAAAGGTGTAAAGTGTCCAGCTAGCAATGAGGAGAGCAATATGGAAGGCCAAACTATGAGAACCTAAAACTTCCTTCATAGGAGTTCCACAAGTCTAAGCACTAGGAAGGAATAACCCACCCGCGGCTTGGTGATACAACGAATACTCCAAAAAATGGCCAAGTAATTCCAATCGTGGCAAGAAAATATGGAGGTCACAAGGATTTCTATATTAACTCAAATCAATTCATCATATATCATAACATCTATCTATTATTGCAAGGGGGTTAGCCATGCTATCCCTCTCTTAATGCTTGAAAAGGGGCCAAGATGGCAAGCCTTCCTTCCTTCCTCCCTACATAAGCATGTTATCCAATACCCCATAAACATACCATCATCGTCATACTTAATAGATATAACTTAGTTTAATTTAAATATCTAAAAATTAAAAGTTTTCAAAGTATTTAAAATTATTAAATGATAAAAATATCTTAAAATGGCTAAAAATAATTTGTTACCATTTTACATTTTAAATTAACGATAATTCCACTTATGCAGAGGAGATAATGAAATTAACACTACTTCTGCAAAAAGCTCATATCATTTAGCGTGGGTCGCTGAAAATAAACCAAAACTTTTGTATATTGATTATGTTAAATCACATATAGAAAGACTTTTGTCGACGCGTTTCGAACCAACTACTGTGGTTCATCGTCAGGACTAGTTGAAGAGACAGATCCAGCTTCACATGTTAAATAGTCTGAGCAGAGCCTCCAACTGCTATCTTATCCAACGGCTAATTTTGACCTAGGGACCAGAGTAAAAAAGTCAATTAGATAATTTCAAGGAAGATGGTTAATATATATATATATATATATAGAATATATATATATATATATTATATAAATATTATTGAAATAATTTTAGATGGTGTTCGTTATTATTAAAAAGTATAATATAATATTAAAAAATGTAATTTTAAAATAGGAATTAGTTAAAAAGAAGACTAACTATTTTTACAAATCATAAAAATATATAAAAAAAAATAAAAAATTAATAGTTAGTTAGAATATCTATAAATTGGAACGAAAATAAATAGACAAATAAAAAATAAATAAATAATAATAAGAGCTTAGATAAGGAGAGATCCCATCTCCTTGATGTCTTTGTGGATAATGGATATAGCAGGGGCCTAGGTCAGAAGGCTTTCCTTAAAGCCTCTAAAAATGCTGTTATTAAGAGAGAACCAAAAGAGTGCTGGCTAGGCATCCATCTTCCCTATGTCCAAGGAACCACAGACAAGATTGCTCGGATCCTTAAGAGGTATGATATCCCCTCAACATTTAGGCCCCTCAACACCATTCGTAATTCCCTCCGATCGGTAAAAGATCCCATTAACCCTAAGGACATGAAGGGTGTCTACTTGATCCCTTGTTCTTGTGGGATCCCCTACATCGGGGAAACAGGGCGCTCCATCCATCAGAGGATCAGAGAACATGCAGCTGACCTAAGACACGGGAGAACCAAGTCTTCAGCGTTAGCAGAACATGTGGAAAATACCAAGCATCAGGTGTGTATAGAGGAAGCCAAGGTTGTTGCTAAAGTTGCTCAGTTCCATCATCGTAAATTCAGGGAAGCTATTGAGATCGAAAGAAGGCCTAACAATCTCAATAGGGATGATGGTTGGAAGATCAGTAGATGTTGGATCCTTGCCCTTTTGTCATAATCCTTCTTCTCTTCCCCCCCCCCCCAAGCGCCCCCCTTTCATCTTTCTCGCTTTCGTGGTTCCCCCTGGAGCTTTCTAGGGTTTATCCTTATTACTCTGGATTTTTTTGGTCTTTCTCCTTCTTTTTATGTTGGGTCACTCCCCTTTTTGTTCCTGATAGATAATAGTACTTTTAATATATAATATATATATATATATATAATAATATAATTATATTATTATTTATGTATTTACTTTTATTTTATTTATTTATTTAATTCCTATTTTATTTTTATTTATTAATTGAATTTATTTTATTTTATCTTTTGTTTATTTTATTTTTATTTTATTTATTTTAGTTTATTTAATTAATTATGATTATTTTATTAATTTTATTTATTTATATTATTATATTTATTTTTTATTTACGTCCAATTATAGATAGTCCTAACTAACTATTAATTTTTTTTTAATGATGTAATAAAAAAGTTAGGCCCCTTCTTTTTAAACTAATTCCTATTTAAATTACAATTTTTAATATTATATAATACTTTTTAATAAAATTATTGCAATTATATATATATATATATAATATATATATATATATATATATATTATAATTAACCATCTTCGTTGAAATTATCTAATTGACTTTTTGACTCTGGTCCCTACGTCAAAATTAGCCATTGGGTAAGATAGCCGCTGGAGGCTCTGGTCAAACTATTTAACATGTGAAGCTCGATCTGTCTCTTCAACTAGCCCTGAGGATGAACCACACTAGTTGGTTTGAAATGCGTCGACAAAGGTCTTTCTATATATGATTCATGCCGAAGTTCTACTTATAACTATTATAAATCACAGAAGCCTTAATTCAACAATTAATTATGTTAAAATTACACAATAAAATATACAAAATTCTAAATAACTCCAATTATAAAAAATTGAAATATATGAACTCTGCCAAGTTGTTGCTGAAAATCTATCAGTCGAGACACTGTAATCACGTAAAGATTACACACAAATTTTGAAATGTGAAAAAGTAAGAGCTTTGCACAATCGAGCTACATATTAAAATAGATTAATGACAATAAAAAATGTGTCAAGCAAATAGATTTTAAAAAATTGAATAATGACGATCAAAAATAAAAAAAATCTGTCAAATAAATAGATTTTAAAAAATTGAATAATGACAATCAAAAATCTGTCGAACAAATAGATTTAAAAAAATTGAATGCCTCTTAAAGTAATCATTGTTTATAGAAAACATTGTTCAACATTCCAGGAAACTCTCGGCGTGTTCAGTAATCATTACGTAATTCCTCAACTTGTGCTTCTCGGTTGGAGTTGGGATCCTCGACACTTCAAATTCTTTGAAATTGTCTCTCAAGCATTTGATATGCCATAATCTTGCACACCATTTTAGCTTTTTAGGTGCACTTAAATGATTTTATTTTAGTTTTTTAATTTTAATTTCGTGATATAATATATAGTAGTAGTGGTAATGGTGTGCAGATTTCTGTGGTGTGGTATTTGTAGTTTTAAATTAGGATATTTCACAATCTTTATTTTTACGTTGTAGATGTTTTCGAGTGTAAAACAAGATTCGTCATTAGAACTGATTTACACAGAAAAAGAACCAAAAGTTATAAATATAAATATGATCAGCTTGAGTTGTGAAACCTACCAATTCAAGCTTTGATTTTTATTTTTATTTTTAATTATTTTCTATTATATTGTTATTAATAAATTATTTAATTTTATAAATTTTCCTATAATTTTTACTTTGTTATAATCATGTTTAATAGAATTATTGTTAACTCCACTACTACATACTATATTTATTATTATTATTATTATTATTATTATTATTTACTTAATTATTATAATAATTTTATAATCATGTTTAAGGAATATTTTAACATTCTCTACTATTATTATATTATTATATCTTACTATACTTATTATTATAAAATCATGCCTATTGTTTTTGTATAATATCATATTCTCTAATTTTTCTTATTTTAAAATTATATTCAAACTAAATTACAATCATTTTTGGTTGTGTGTAAAGTGTTAATATATTAATTTAATATATTTAGAATTTGGATATTTAAGTTTATGTTAATGTCTTATTTCTATGGTAATTTTAATTAGAATTTTAATTTTGTTTAATATAAAGTCAATTTATTGTAATAAGATTTTATTTTAAATTGTGGTTTTTTGTTTTATTATATTCTAATTAATTACAATTTAATAGCTTATGTTTGTAGAAATGTAATATATTAGTATACTAATATTTGCTTCCTGTTTTTTAAATGGTTATGTTGTTGGTTTATTGCTAATGTATTATAAAATGAATCTTGATTTTTCTTAATATAAAACCATGATGTTATGGTATAAACTAATTGTATCTTCATGGTTTAATATTATTTCTATGGTTATGATAGGGTGAAAGAGGGGGCTCCAAGAATGGGTAAGAGGGTTAAAATTTTTATGGTGGGGAGGAGGGGTGTGAGGGGAGATGAGAGGGTGAAAGGGAAATTCAAGAGGCAAGGGGTATGTGATAAGGGGGGGAATTTTAGTGAAGACTAGGGGACAGAGGATGGGTTTGATGAAGAATAATGGTAAAGGTGGTGTGAAAGGGAAATCTTCTATTCAATGGGTTTGAGAAGGGAAATCCAATTTATGTTAACTTCTAAACCTCCATCGTTGTGTCGCTGTTTAATGATTTCAAGTGACTCCCAAGCTTTACGTTTAAAATGATGCTTTTCATTTGCAATGACTTTAGTGTCTTCAATGCAGATGTGGTGTTTTGTTTTGCCTACATGCTTGGCTGAGGCTAAATAACGAGCTCTCTCATTACGAATATCTGAACCATGTTCTTTGAGCCTTATCTTGACCGACTTACCTGTTTCTCCAATATAGTGCTCCCCACAAAAACAATTGATCATATAAATGTCTTTCTGTTGTAGGTATTTTTTTGTTATTAAAATTTTTTATCCATTAATATCTGGACGAGTCACCAATTAGACTAGATTATATTAGCTTGCGAATAGAAGCTATAACATTTTATTTTCACAATCAAATAACCAATTCAACTAATCTTTTTATATTATTAAAATTATGATTTTAATTATACTAATAAATTTAATATTTAAAAAAAATAAAATAAAATAACCAAACAAAACGATTGAACGAACTACCTTTTCATTATTTAGAATTATGATTTTTAAATATATAAACAAATTTAATATTATAATTTTAACTAATTCCACCTGGATTTTAGATAAAAATAACTAGAAATTATATAAAAGGAACCCAAACCTATAACTTTAAACTATGCTCTTTTGATATATAAACATGCAGCGGATGTTTTACGGCTGTTCTGGGAAACAGTGATATATAAACCTGCAGCGGATGTTTTCCGACCGTTCTGGGAAACCGTGCGATTAATCATGTACACCGATTACACGATGCGATTTACTCTTGACATATATAGACAATCAGCCAGCTCTCTCGATTCAAAAACAACCGAAGTTAGTTTATATATATAAAACATTGCGTTAAAATGTTTTCGCTTTATATATGTGTATTATTATTTAATGTGTAGCTAGTTTAATTAATTGAAGAAACAAATTATTTTTAACGATAATTTTTGAAAAAAAATTGGTGGATTTTCAGAGTCTAATTTTTTTAAAATTTGGCAGGAATTTATTGAAATTACAAGTTTGATGGGTAAACTTGCACACATTTGATGGGTAAACTTGCACAATTGAAATGCTCTAGAAGTTTTTCAAGGTGTTGAATCCAAAATCCGAATTTATTTAAATCACAACTTTGATTGGTAACCCCTACACAATTGAAGTCAAAAAATCCAGTTTCAATAACACAATTCAAGATTTCACCTCCAGAAAGAAATGAATTTTCTTTTTTAATCTAAAATTTAATAGAGATCTTTAACCAATTCAAAATTCAAATGTCTCACATTTTTTAAGGTGCTAAATTATCTATTCAAAAGTGCATTTTAAATTACAATAAATCATAATCCTGATCAAAATTTTATCGTTGTATTTTTACTTTGAAAAAAAAGTCATTTGATATCTCACCCACAGACACATTTTGGATATCGCCCCTCTTTCAAAACAAAATCCAAATCAAAATCCTTTTGTATTTCAAATTTAAGAATGAAAACACCCCTAGAAGAAAGATGAATTCATGTCTATATATATCAATCTATAAACAAATATTATTTTACTAAAATGTGTATATTATTTATAATAGTGTTTACCTTATAATAGATTTATATTTAGTTTGTAAATTTGATAATATAATGATAATAATTTATTTTTACATCTCCACATAAACCAAATCTATAATAGTGTATTAGTACATAAATATAATTTACTTATTTTGCAATTGTTATTTACATATCTTATAAAATTGCATAAATTTTGATGACAGCGATATTAACTAGCACATCCATATAAATTAAATAACTACTAAAATCTTACAGGCATCAATTTGAATCAAACCATTGTTTTTTATGATATACCTCACATTCACATTGGTAAAAATTAAATATAATTATGATTTTGTTTTTATTTTTTATTAATAATAATAATTAAAATCATATATAATTTAAATATGTATTTATTTTTCACTTTACCCTAATGATTCTTAATTTTTAATATGTTTTTTTACATAGTTGTTGGCTAATAAAATGGTGTATAAATACTATAAGTAAAAAAATCATAATTTATTTCTGGCATTTTTTAATTAATTAATTTAACCTATATATATTTGGAATATTATAAAAAAATACTAAGATCCAAAAAAAACTATTAAGTTAAAATTGTTGGAAACCTTTTTCTTAGCTATAGATACACTTCAGTAAAAATATATCCAAAATTATATATTCCAATAAACATAAATGGAAGCAGTTTCAAATCATAATGGCCATCAAATCCATGCATTACAATTTACAATCACCCAATTATTAACAATATTGCAATTTTCAAAAAAGCAACCCCCAAACACCACGTGAAGTTGTGGGAAAGGCCGCTTCGATGGCCGAGAAACAATAAAAAGAGGGAAACAACTATGAGCCACCAACCGAATCCCATGGGAACCAACTTCATTATCTTCTTAGTAAGACCTTCCGTGGCTTCTCTCATTAACTCGTTAACAAATTCGGATGCGAGACTCGTTACGGCTGCTTTGAAACGTTCTGCCATTCGGGATTCTGCGCATGCAAACAAATTATAATGTTAAAGAGCAGCTCATGAAATTTCCAATTATATTGCTTCATAAATAGGGGAGAAACTATAATATCAAACAGCAATATCAAGTATGGAGTATAAGCCAAATCATTGTTGAAAAACAGAAGAGAAGTCTTACCGGATGGACTGACGAAGACAAGTGTGATAGATCCGATGCAGATGACACTGAGCAGTAACCCTACAGTTGAATATATTAGCAAAATCACACTTTTTAACATAGCAACATACAAAGGGCACGTTAAGTCATTGGGCAGGGCAGCTCGATGGGTGATAAACAATAAGAGGAGAGCAACAGCGAGAATCCACCAAATGAATTCAGTGGGAAGCAATTTCATTATCTTGTTACTAACAGTTTGTGTGGCTTCTCTTGTTAATTCATTCTCCAAGTCTTTCACAAACTCAGAGATGAGAGTAGTTACGGCTTCTTTGAAATGTTCTGCCATTCTGGAATCTGCCCAACCAAACAAACTCTAATTTAAAATCTTCAATCGCAAATCATATCGATACAGGCGAAGCAGTCATATTAATTTTGAAGATAAATCAAATCAGTGACCAAATTTTCAACGTCACTTACCCGATGACCTAACCAAACTGAAACAAGTCGGACTGCTTCCATGGGAATGAGGCTGCAACATGAAATCTCCATTTATACAGTGTGAACTCCCCACACGTAAAATATAATATGAGGCCACACCACTTTGGCGCTGATATCGTACAATATGAGGCCACATAGCACTTTGACAGCGGTACCATAAAATAATATTAATAGGCAGGGCGGCTCCTCGAAGTTTGTAAATGACCATTTAATTCGAGAGGGTGTCAGAATATATGATTTCCGAGATTAGCATCACGTTTGTTTGTTTGGGATCTCATAGATTCCGAGCTTTAACAACCATCCAAATTTTGGCGGAGCCTTGGGAAATGGTGTGTGTGGAAACCAAACCCAACAAAGAGAATGCAAGCCTGCGAGGTCGTTACTGGATGTAAGAAAAATAGTGTGCGTTGTCGCGATAATGGATGTCAAATGGATCTTGGGATTCGAGGGAAGATGCGCAACAAAAGCATATTGTCGATGGACTTTCCTTTTATGTATCTTAGTACGTGAAATATTTGTCAATATTGTATAATAGTCGCACGCCGTATGGCAGTTTCAACAATTTATTATTTGTATATTATTACGTGCCGGAGGGGTAAGAAGAAGTGGAGAAAGGGTTTAGAGATTTCTTTTATTTCGGGAAAACGCTTAGAGCAGTAATGCCATTTTAAAAAGGAGGAAATTGAGATAGTGGTGGAAATTGTTGAATGAAAAAGTGGAAAGGTTTAGGGATTTCTTTTATTAAAGCGTGCTTCCAAAAAAGAATAGATAAACATAGTTTCGATTTCAGAGTATCAATGTCTTTTAAAAATGAAAAGGAAATCTACGCAATCAAATAGATTGTACTTGATATTTATTTGTCTAAGGATTATGACGAAGATGAAAATGATACGGGTTGTCAGACCAGTTTTAAAATAATAGCATAAATGCATTGGAGTGAATTTGTTGACTGGACTGAACTTTTGAAAATTGTAATTTTTTTTGGTTTTATAGATATTTTAGAATAGTTTCTTAAAATAGTATGAGTTACATTTCATTAATATTTTTGTATTTTTTTAATTAATTTTAAGATATTCAGATATAATTGATATAAAAAGTTTTTTAATAAATTATTTTTAAAAAGAATAAGGTTTTAAATATTTTATTAATGTTTTATAAAGTTTTAGAATTTTTTAGTTTACTAGTTCTTTTATATTAAAAAGAAAAGAGGTTTATATTTCCGAACACAAAATTATGTTTTTTTTCCTTTTTGAAAACTCTAAGTAAGGGAGACATATTCTAACTGATAAAAGGGGAAAAATTGAGAGAGGAAGGTGGAAGCAACAAAAAAATTATGTATTTTTAGCACAAAGCAAGGAAAAGAAGAAAATTCATTAAAGTAAAAAAAAAATAAAAAAATCAAGGATTCTCTCACACCATTTCACAAAATATGGTTTACCATGATTTTAATGTTTCCAACACCCCATTTTTTACATATGAAATGTCACTTGATGCATATATGTGGGAGTTAGCTTTTGAACAAAAAAAATCATCTAAGGGCTAAGTAATGTAAATGAAGTACATAAAATTATTAATAAAGAATATATCACTATTTGCATAATAAGGGGGGACTAAAATGATGGAGGTTATGTAATTTCCTAAACATAAATTTACAATAATAAAGAAAGATATATACAAGGAAACAACAACCATAAATGAAACACCCCAAATATACATCAAAACAATAGGAAGATAGAGCATCAAAACAATAGGAAAATAGAGTTGAGTAGCTAATCCTTTTTATTAATAATGATAAGTACATAAGCAGGTAGGAACAATGGAACTTGGGCTTGTTATTCAAGCTATGCAAACCCCAAGTGGTACAATTATGATCCGAAAGAAATACTGGCTTAATTTGGTTGTGCACACTACCCTCACTAATTTTGTTGCTAACTGTTGAACGAAACTAGAATGTTTGCCCTATAGTATTCAAAACCAAATGGTTCGAACTAGAAATCGATCATCTGATCATGATGTTGCATATTTGAGATTGGAGGGATTTTCACAAGTTGTGTTTGATCTAGGAGGATGAGTTCTTGTAGGACTGGGTTGCGGGGATGATGTTGGACTGCAACTTTGACTAACCTTGTAGGACACGAGATCAATGACAGGTTGAGACGGTGGATATCATGTAAGCTCAAAGGGAGTCTAACTTTAGAGGTAGCAACAATATGGAAGTATTGAGGTCTTCAAGTTAAGGTGAGAAGAGGTAGAGGCACTACTGAGATTGCATGGTTCATTATATAGAGTATGTTGCAGTGATGGACACCATATGGTCTAGTATCACTGGAGATGATGATGATGGAGACTTCCTAGTGTTTCAAGTACCTCTCTCATGAAGAGGGATTGTTGAGATTTGTAGCTTGGGAGGTACTCCAAACCCTACACTAGTGGATTTTGGAAGAATGGGCACACAAGTATGACTTGTTGGCTTAGAATTCAAGCCCATGGGCTTTGCACCCAAGTGTGTGGATGTGAATTCATGGGGAGTTTTGGATATGTGGTGATTTAAGATGTTGGAGAATCTCGAGAGCAACCAATAGCAATGAAAACCTATCAAATATGAGTGGTCTATCATGAGATATGAATTTTTGAAGTTAGAGTCTGGGCTTGCATGAGAAGAAGTCAAAGCGGCCTAGTGTTAAGAGATGTAATGACAATTGTCAAGCCCTTTTAGATGGTTTGTTAGAGCCCTTGTGTTTGGTATAAATACAAGGTGAGGTTGGAGTGATTTCTTATCATCGTTGAGCAACACTTGTGAGCAACTCAACCTCTTTTGTATCTTTGTTGGGTCACAGTTTAGGAGCAACAAATCAAAGGTGGAGAAGCCCAGACATGAAGATTTTCTAAGGTAGTTTTGGGTGCCATGTCAATCTACATGAAGGCCTAGTGGAAGGGGAGCATATGTGGGTTGGTTTGAGGAGCTTTAGGATTGTCTTGTGTGGAAGAAACCTCAAGGAACAATCTGCAATTCATATTAGAGGCTACAGGAGGGGTTGGTGGTCTAAAATCAATTAAGACAGGGGTCCGAGAGGCCTATTTAGAGCGCAGACATGTCCTAAAGGGCCAATGAAGGTCGGATGAGCCAAATAAAGGACAACCACAGTTGTTATGAGCACTTTTGGGTAGAGGAGAAGAGTTTTTGGTTGAATATAACATGCCCTAACTAGGACGAAGTCAAAAAAGTAAGAATTAGTCCTAAAGGTATGCTGTGATGTTTTGTGAGTAAATTGTTGCTAGGTGTTGGGTTTAGATTTGGACCAGATTGCATGGTTGGTGTGTTTGGTCCAATTGGACAGTTTTGAGGACATCCTATGAGCAATCAAATCATAAGTTGCATGTATGTCAAGAGGAGCACCAAATGGTTGCAGGGTAGTTGGATCATGCTCAAAGTATCTTGATCATGGTAGATTGGTGTTCATCATGAAAAACACCAAACCCTAATTATTGTATATCTTGTATCAATGGATGTATGAGGGACATTTTCCCTCATATGAGAGCCCTATATTGTTGTGTTATCAATTTGATTAATATAATAAGGATAGGTTGGTGTACATAATTTGTAAAAGGTTGTGTATATTTCGTGCACTAGTAGATTTATTGTCGTTTACATTTTGTTGTACAAAGTAGACTTATCGTGATACTTGGTTTAGTAGCGTTAGTGATTTAAGATTATATCCTAGACACCAATATCATGGAAAAACAATAGTTTCTCTGAGAAAGGGAGAGAATACTATGATGATATATTTCCTCCCATTTCCCTTTACAATACCATTAGATTGATTGTTTCCCTTGATACTAATTAAGGATAGACCCTTCAATAGATGGATGTAAAGACAACATTTCTTCATGGGATACTACAAGAAGAAGTATATGTTTAGGAACCTCATGAATTTGAAGTGAAGAATATGAAGACTCACATTTGTAGGTTAAATAAAAAACTATATGGTTTGAAGCAACCCTTAGAGCCTTGTATGCTCGCAGTGACAGCTACCTAGTGAAGCTTGGATTCACGAGAATGAGTGCTGACCCTCTACTTCAAGGTCCAAGGTATGCCTTTAATTTTGGTTTTATATGTTGATGATATATTCTTGATAGGTAGTAAGATATTCATCCTGAAATGGAAGAAGGAGTTGGCCTCTAAGTTCAAGATGAAGGATTTTAGTTTGATGCATTACTTCCTAGGACTAAAGGTGTGGTAAATACCTGGAGAGATTTTCCTTTCTTAAGGAAAATATGTCATGAAGTGCTTGGAAAGATTTGGAATGGTAGAATGCAAGTCCTTGGTCACCCTGATGGAGATGAAATTAAAGAAGTTGTGTGAAGATGCTACTGGACCTCACTTGGAAAAACCTTATGAGTACCAACAATTGATTGGGGAATTTATATTCCTTATGAACACTTGTCCATACATATGCTTTTTTGTGAACACTTTAAATCAATTTATGACTTATCCTTCTCATGCACACTAGATTGCTTCCAAGCATGTACTGAGATATTTACATGGGATGATTAACCTTAGTATGAGATACACAGTTGGAGATGTACCACTTCACCAGTACACTCATATCGACTAGGCTGGAAGTGTTATTAATAGGAAAAAAACATTAGGGTGTTACTTTAGTTTGGGTTCCACCATGATATCTTGGATGAGCGAGAAAATATATTCCATAGCTTTGAGCATGGTCAAGGAATAATATATTGCTACGAGCATGGCTAGATATGAGGCAGTTTGGTTGAGGAAGCTCTTTGGAGAGTTATTTGAGCAGGTCCTTGATACGACTATGATGTATTACGATAACAAGGGTAGGATTCGATTGGTAGAGAATATTGTATTTCATGATAAGTCCAATCATATTGATATTATGTATAATTATATAAGAGACATGGTGCAAAGAGTAGCAGTGAGGCTCCATCATATATCAACAAATGAGATGATAACGAATATACTCACCAAGTCTTTATCGAAAGTGAAGTTCTTTGTCTTCAAAGAGTAGATTGGACACTAAAGTTAGGGAGAAAGTGTCAAGTAGATTAGGAGTCTAAGAGGTCATAATATAATCAGTGCCAACATAACAATAATAATGTAAGGGCACAATAATAACAATAGTGGGCTTCTATGGGGCACAATAGTAACAATATGGGGACTACATGGGTAGAGAGATATAATAAGGGGATTGTACTAATAACAATAAGGGGTTACACTAGTAGTATAGGGGCCTAACATGCCCCTCTCCTTCAAAAAGTGTGTCCTCAACGCTTGAGTAGTTCTTGATGCTTATGTATAAAATTCTTGTCCTCCCATGTGGAATCTTCAACGGGTAAGTTCCCACTTGATGAGATATCTGAAATTGATCGATTTCGAGCTTCAAGTTCTTGTTTCTGTACTGCTCCAAGTCCAATATGATTTTCCTTCTCTTCATCTCACAAATGTTTGAATGGGATATTCCCTGCAACTTTGAATGAGTGGCCAACACTTCTTCGTCCTTCCTCCATTATCCCTTTCTCATTTTATCCAATTTGGTTGGATAATAGAAATAGCACAAAACAATGCTTCCACATCCTCATCCTTTCTTAAGAGTGCATCTGCAACAAAATTTTGCTTCCCTTTTCTATAGATGATGTCAAAGCCATAACCCAACATATTTGTGACCCATTTTTTCTGTTCTTCTAAAGATAATATTTCTTCTAAAAAGTATTTAAGACTATCATGATCCATTTTTACCTTGAAGTGTCTTCCCATTGGGTGAGGTCACCATTTCTTAAGTGCATGTAGTATTGCCAACATTTCCTTCTCATAAATAGCTTGATTGAGTTGTAGCCATAAAAATACCCAATCACCTACATCAAAACATTTTTTACTGCGATGTTGATCTACCTGTTCTTTCATTCGATTCAACACCAAAGTGGCGTTATCCTTTAAAAGTTGGAGAACTTGTTATTGATGCTCAATGTGATCTTTTAATGCTTGAAACTTTTTCTTCTTGATATGTCGTACTATCTTTAGAGTTTGAGGAGTGGTAATTTCTTCCAATGCTTTGCAAGATATGGTCGGATTCATTTCTTGATGCTTGATGTGATCTTTCACTTCTTGAACATTTTTCTTCTTGATATGTCCTTCTATCTTGATAGTTTGAGAGGGGTAATTGGCCAATGCATTACATATATGGTTCGGTCATTCGTTCTTCTCGATGTGATTTTCACTTCTTGAACCATTTTTCCTTCTTGATATGGTTCCTTCTATTCTTAAGAGTTTGAGGAGTGGTAATTCTTGCCAATGCCTTTACAAGATATGGTCGATTCATTCTTCTTTCTTTGGGGTGGTTCTAGTGGGGGTTATGTTTTTCCCCCCTTTCTCTTTTGGATTTTCCTTGATCCTTTTCTTCCTCTCTTCATAAATCTATGTAAGTAATTTCTTCTTCAACCCTATTACTTTAGTGCATTTTCTATTCAAAATGAACAAAGCCCTTTTTCTCTTTTTCTTCCAATTGTTGTGGTGTCACCCTTGTAGGTTGTGGAAGGCTAGGAGAAACAACACTTCCATGTTTATAGTTGTGAGGGGTATAATTCCTTTTTTCTATAATTTTGATTTCCACTTTTCTTTCCAACTTGAATGCCTTCTCCAATGAATCAGGTTCCCAAAGACTTTGAAGACAAAGAACTTCAGTTGACACTTTCTCCCTAACTGAGATTCTTTGTCTTCAAAGAGTAGATTGGACACTGAAGTTCTTTGTCTTCAAAGAGTCTTCAAAGAGTAGATTGGATTCAAAGAGTTCTTTGTCTTCAAAGAGTAGATTGGACACTTTGCCAAGAGTGAAGTTCTTTGCTGAAAGTGAAGACTTTGAAGACTTTTCTCAATGCTATAATTCCAGTTGATATTGTGATGGATATGTATTTCGAGATGTGTATGAAGGAACTTTTTACAAGTTGTTATTGTCATATAGCGATGCAATATATGTTATATCTTTGTATTTAATTATCATGATTTTAGTTATGTTATTAGTGATATTCATTCACATCTTGGAGCAGAAATCTTGGAGGATTCTTAGTTGCTTTCCAAGATCATAAGGAATCCTTGTAAAAAGAACAATATCATTAGCATAAAGGAGAAGAGTTATGACTATATTAGTGAGTATGGGACTAACACAATCTACATCTCACAAACTCTCTTCTATTTCATTAGTGTATATTCAAAAAATGGTGGGGGATAAGTGACACC
>APFE030657269.1:966-57637 GCA_000404065.3 Pinus taeda
TCGGCATGTATAAATATGTATTGTAACATTGAAAGGAAAATAATGAAAAATCAAGCTGGTAGTCTCAGTTTTGGGATCCAGGGGAAAATCTTTGTGCATATGTGTTTTATGTGTTATGCTCTTGCATTTTTGCTTTTCCTGTGTTTTAGAATTCGTATGTAGGTAATTTTTGTACAGGGTTAAAACCTACAGTGGATTGGAGTCAAAGTAATTAATTTACAGAAATATAGAGAGTTTTGTTCCAGGATTCCCATGTCATACAATTGGTGATGTTCTTCTTATGTTAAGTTGTTTCTTTTCTTAGTTTCCATACATTTTTACCTCTTTATTGTTGCAAGAAGATTAAGGGCCAAAGTTTCGTAAGTGTATTGTACTATGGCTTGTTAGCAATATCCATGTTTTCTTTCTCATGTTAAATATAGAATCCCTCCCAGCATGTTCTTTAGTTAATTGAACTCAAATCATCTTCAACGTATTTACCCCACAAAAACTCTATAAGATCCAAAAGTTTTCCTATCCTACCATGTTACATCAACTTTATCATTTTGTGATTGATTACTCAGAGATTCTTTACTCCATGCTTAATGGACTTTTCCAATATCTTTCAACCAAATTTTGGAAAACTGCATCTCAAACTCAAATAGCTAGCCTAAAATATGAAACAGAAAACTAAATCATATAGAAATATCCCTCCCTGAAGCTAGAAGGGCTAGATCCGAACTTTAAAATTTATTTTGTGGTTACCTTTGTAGTTTTCTTCCCTAGAGTAGGAAAATTAGGAAGTGATAAATTGAATGAATCTTTTATAATTAAGTGTAGATGTCTAAAAAAATGATAACTTAAAATCACATTATAAAATATGGTATGTACATTTTGCATTCATGTATAGAAAGGCTATTATGTATGTCGGTTTCTAGTGAAATTTTAATATAAAGTTGTTTTAATGCACAAACATAAGCTAAATAAAATTGCATTATAAAACATGGCTCACAATTTGCATGATGCATGCTATTTCCGGGAAAACTAGTGTCTTTTCGATCTGCTAGTCCCACTAGTATTGGCAGCTATCCTAGAAGAAAACAATAAAAGAAATTTGAGATTTCCTCTATGTATGATAGATAAGAGAGAAGCAAAGGGACCAACCTGGATCTTTTTCTTGACTCCTTGCTTGATTTCTCTCCTCCTTGATAGAGCTTGCAACTCTTCTCCTACTTTTCTCACTTAGAGAATACCTGTAGAAATGAAGCAACACAACACCATCAAAGCATCTCGATCTATCATATCATAAGCATTGTAGAATCAAAAATACAATGAGCATACAATGGCATTTACAAATAAAAACATTCACAAATACACGATTGTATGGAGGAAAACTCAAAGAACTTTATTAATAATAGAAGAGAGGATTACAACCCAGCTGTCTGATCTAGCATCATCCTCCCAGCATCAAAGCTCTCTTCACCTCATGAAAAGCAAGATCACCCAACAATACAATGTTCCTTCTCAAAGACAAACTATCAGCACTTCCTTACAAATTACAAAATTCCAGCCTCTAGATCTCTCAAAAGAGGGATCCATTTATAGATGTCTGCAAGGGTGTGAGTCACCTCTGGGTTTTTGATTAGTTTCATTCCACTTGTTTTTCTTGGTTCCACTTGGAGATTTCTTAGATATCTTACTCATCCCTGGGTGAATTCAAAGAGGCAAGTGTCATAGGAGAAGTTTCTAGAAGATTCCATGTGCATCCACTTAGCAAACTGTCTCATACATTTGTCCGTTCTCGCTCATTGCACCCCACAGAAGTCCTCTTCAGTATGCATCACACCTAGCTAGTGTAGGAGTCAGTATGCATCACACCCTGACAGTGGAGCAGTCAGTATGGTCCAGTTTTGGCTAGTTCTGAGTGGTTTTTTAGGTGGAACTTCTAGGGAATGATGTAATCAGTTGGCCATGATCCTTCAGGGTATGAAACAACACTTCTAGGGGTTAAAGAGCCCTTAGTTTATCGACATATAAGATTGGGGTTGCAGTGCCCAAATATGTCTATAACACTTGCCCCCTAAAGCATGAAGTCGTAAATAGTTTGATGTCAGGTGAAATTCTTTATCATGAGGATCCGAGGTATTCGACCTGGAAGGTGACCTGTATAAGATACAATACAATACATCATCACAATATAATTTTCCATGATCTAGCTGAGGTGGGCATTCCCATGCTCAGCTTTATAAATTCATTTTCATGTACATAGAATAGATAATCATCTGTAGTTGCAGACTGGTGATTCTTTATATGTAGAGTCATCATCCCTTAGCTTGGATGATCATTTCTGCAACTTATGTACATTTGATGTTTTTATATTCCTGAATATATCGCAGCCCAGATGGATGACACTAGATCTGGGGTCTTCAAACTCGTTCAATCTTCGCGCAATGTACAAGTCGATCCGTGTGAAAAGATATCTTGAGGTCGAACATGGATAGACATTTCCTGATTACCAGCCTGATGAGCCCCAAAAAAGGGTAACTATATGGGCTCATTTTTCTTATTTTTTCCATTTAATCCACCATTCTCCATAGTTTTGTGCATGTTTTTGAATATATTTATGTCAATTGAGTGAATGGGGATAGTCACTTTATCACAAAGTCTAATGAGTGTTTACTGCAGAGCTTTGGACATTTTTGGACCAAGATTGGGCATTTATGAGCAGATTGGTAGCGAAGCTCGAAGAAACAGGGCTGAGGAGTTATAGGAGGGGTGTCTCCTACATTAAATAGCCCATTCCTTGAGTTCTCCATAAACATCTCAGAGTATAATAACCACAAATGATGATTCCAAGGGGCAACTGAGAAAGTTTAGTGAAGTTGTTGTTATCTGCAGTTTTAGGCAATCGAGTTCCTAAATTTTAGGAGGACTATTGGGAGTCCTCACTTGTATAAATAAGAAGGCCTTGGGACTTAGTAGGCTAGCCATTTGATAGTCCATTTTTGCACTTTAGTGCAGCCTTGTATTCAACTCATTTTTGAGCTTTTTTTGTAGACAGTTTTGTGATGTAACTATTATTTTTTTAATCAAATGAAGATGAATCCAGCCTTGAACCAGCACTGATCTTTCTTATGGGGCTGTAGCTCTTGGGGTTGGGTCTAAACCAAGTGACTAACACCTCCTTTGTGTATTTATATGTTTTTTTCTTGCATTCATGAAATAATTTCTGTTGTTTAGGTTAAATCTTGCTTTGTTACTTAGGTTGTTTTTGATGATTAGAATAGTTGTTCTTGCTTCAGGTTGATTAGATAGTTTGTTGCAATAATAGAAAAATATCCACAAAAAGGCTACGAAGTAGGCCTTGATCTCATTTTTCCCTCCTTGGGACCATGAATTGAGACGAAGTCACTCTTTCTGCCACCAAAACACTGTTTTTGCTTTCCAATGCAATTTCTAGTGTGAGATTTCGAGTTGGAGAAGTTGATATCAGCTGTATTTACATGATTAGATATGTCCTTGTTTAGTTTCCATAGATTTCTTGCATAAATTCCTGTCCATAAAGTTCTGTTCAACATTTTTCTGGTTTTTAGGTTAGAATTAGGTTAAAATAGGTAAAACTTTGTTTTTTAGTTCTTGCTTGGAACAGTTTTGAAAAGTAAGTATGCAGCTCACTTATAGAACCCCCCAGCTTATCATTCTTCCATCACCCAACCTGCTCCAATCCATCTCTCAAGATTCCCTCCTCTCATTCGCCATACTTTCCCAAACTGCCTTAATTTCTACATTCTTGTGCAAAATTGTTTTTTTATCCTTTGAATCAATCCAACCATCTCCTTCATTCCTGATCTTTATCAATAGAGACCTAGACCATCCAACCTTCATTTCCTTTTTCCCACCAATTTTCCACCGCCAAACCTTCAAAAATCACTTTCAGCCTCCCCCTGTAGAACTTCCTGGAGATCCCCTGCAGCCTTCTTATAGAAGTTCATGCGAGCAATTTTTCGAAGTCTGATCGCAATGGAAGTATTAGAAGGGTACTAGGGACTTCTTAGGACCCCTCCACACCTTCCTCATCATCTGCAAAATCGAACTCCATCTCCCTTTGCCACCAAACCTCTGCACAATCACAAATAGTTAAAACACAAGCATAATAATTCTACATAAAATTGCTCAAAAGTACAAAAAGATGATTTTTCCACATTTTCCTTCAGAAGTAGCTTGAATACATGCATTTCACATTGTCAATAGTCCATGGCATCCATTTCAGTAGTTTCATCTCTTTTTCTTCCAAAACTAGGGTTAGTGGGTAACACTAGGGTTTGTTAGGATTTGCATTTCCTTTCAGTTTTCATCCTCTTTCTGCAAGTAGAATAGCCTCTTTTGAGTTAGCTTTCTTCCATCACAATTAAAAGCTTCTTCTGAGAACTCGTAGAAGTTGGCTTAAGCTCCTAGCGAACTTGTGCTAGCTGATCAAGTGACAGCCTGCAGTAAGAGCTAGTACTTGTGCATACAACACCGTCACTTCTAAGTTTGTTACAAACTACCATGTTGATAAACGTAAAGTAGGGAATCCGAGGAGTTGCAACATCATTGCTGCAATACTGGAGTTCACCATCTTTTTGGCGCCGTTTCCGGGGAAGCGTTAGAGTATTTGAGGTTACTGCTTTTCTTCTATTTCCAACTCCAACATTTTGCTAAGTAGTTTATTTCAGCAAGAGTAGAGTAATTGTTGCATTTCAATTATGCAAAAATAGATTAGACATTTCTTGCTTTCATTCCAATTCTAAAATTTCATTTCTGCAAAAATAGATTAGACATTTCCTGCTTTCATTCCAATTCTGCAATTTCATTTCAACAAGCATAGATTAGACATTTTCTACTTTCATTTCAATTCTGCAATTTCATTTCAGCAAGTGTAGATTAGACATTTCCCGCTTTCATTTAGATTCTACAATTTCATTTCAACGAGCGTAGATTAGACATTTCTTGCTTTCATTTCAGTTCTGCAATTTCATTTAAGCAAAAGTAGATTAGACATCTCCTGCTTTCATTTCAATTCTGCAATTTTCATTTGAGCAAGGTTTTTTAGTTAGCTGCAATTTGTTGTTCAATCCATTTCAATTTTTGCAAGTACAAGTAGAAAATGAAACACAAAAATTCAAAAAAAAGAGAGTTCCTTTCATGCCTCATAAGAACAGAGACAATTCAGGAAAATTCCTACCCAACACCCCCAACACATCATTGAGTCACCCTTCTCTCTTCTTTGGTGGCAGTGATCTAGAAGATCTTATAGGTGAACCTCCAGAGATATACAAAGATCCTATAACAGAAGAATATCAAGAAAACATTCCTCCTGAGACCATGGCTGAAAACAGAAACATTAGAGGGAATGGGGAAAGAATAGAAGGTACCTTTCCTATTCGGGAGACCAATGGGGACATAAAAATGAAAAACATAAGTCCTTCAGCCTTACCTCACTTCCATGGCCTAACTACCAAAGATCCTGATACTTTCTTGTTTGAATTTTTTGTTCTTTATCAAACCTATGACTATGCAGAAGATGAGCAAAAGTTGAAGATGTTTCCTTCTACCCTTAAGGATGCAGCCTTGCATTGGTTCATGAGGTTACTTGGAGATAGTATAACAACTTGGGCTCAGATGCAGCGAGCCTTCAACAACAAATATCAGGACTATTGCAGGTAAAAGGAAATGAAGGAATAAATCCTTCATATGACCATGTGTAGTGACGAATCTTTAGAAGACTATGAAGAGAGGTTTCAACTCAGTTATAAAAAGGGCAGGTGCACACTTGACCTTGAATCTTTGAAGTTGGTTCTGCTCAGAGGAGTCCCTAAAGACCTTCTAGATACCCTCCATTTGCTGGCCGGGGGGACATCTATCAACTACCTTATGATGACATAAATACTGTGTTTAGAATCCATTTGAGGTCAGCTAGGAAGAGAGGTAGGGGGAGTCAACCATTAACGAGTACATCCTTAGCCAGCTCATCCCTTAGAAATGAACTTGAAGATTTCAAGAGCAAGGTGAGGTAGACTCTTGCCATGCACATGGATGCCTTGCATATCAAAAGAAAACAATAGGAAGCCGAGAGAGCTCTTGCCATATTCTATCCCAGGTGCACGAGAAAGCACCCTAGGAACGAATGTCAACTGCACTCTATAGAAGTGTGTGTAGTCTGCGAGCAAGAAGATCCTACAAATCAGTGCCCTTCCTTGCCTGGAATCAAAGTTGCATATCAAGGGGCTAAGGGAGCCACTGAACCACTCTATTTCATGAACCAAAGGAGGCCACATGGGCCCAGACCTTACCAGCAGGGAATACAAGGGACCTCCTAGAGCTATTACAACCCCAATCAAGCCACTTCCATGCCTTCTTGGGGTCCCCCTGCTCATCCTTCCTAGTCCAAACCCCCTCCTTGGTCATATCCTCCTCCATACTAGGCTCCTCTAGCTGCTCATTCATTTCATCCTTATGCTCAGCCTTAGCCTTAGTGGAGTGCACCTCATCAGGGGTGGAGGCCCCAATATAACTCTCCCCTCACTCTTTTGCCTCCACCACCTGCTCAACCGCAACCATTACCTCCCGCTCCTCCAAGAAATCCCCAGATACCTGCTCAACCGCAACCATTACCTCCCACTCCTCCAAGAAATCCTCAGATACCTGCTCAATCGAACCCAAACCCCAACAACAGACAGGCCCAATAGGTATATAGTGGGGAAACATCATGTCCAACATATGCTGTGGAGATTCAGGAGATTAAACTATGATCTGGGAAAGTTCTCCCAGATAGCCAAATTCCTCCTAAGGAGGATGAGGAAGAAAAATGGGAAAGTGAACCCAAGGTCATTCCACCCTTTCCTGAGAGACTAACTGGAACCACCCAACTGACCCCAGAAGAAACTGTACTTATGGGAGAACTGAAATAGTTATGTGTAAAAATACCCCTTCTCCAAACCATAAAGGATGTGCCTATATACAACAATATGATCAAGGAGAAGTGCTTCAAACACCCAGGCAGGTGAAAGAGAGATTCCCCAACTATTAATGTCATAGGACAACTGTCCGATCTAATGTTGGGGCAGGTAATTTGTCCGAAATATCTAGACCCTAGGAGTCGTGTAGTTGATGTCCACATCAATGGCACCATAATCCCCCATACCTTGATTGATCTAGGGGCTGCCATTAATGTGATAACCCGGGGCACTATGCTCAAGCTCAACCTTTAGGATTCCCTAAGAAAGACCTCAGAAGTACTGCAGTTAGCAGACCGCTCCACCGTGACCCTTGAGGGGATTGTGGAATATGTCATGGTATCTATTGATTCCTGGGAGTACCCTACTAATTTCCTAGTTCTCCAACCAAAGGCAAAGCTCACTGGATATCCTCTCATCCTGGGAAGACCTTGGTTGGCTACTGCAAATGCCTACATCAGCTGCCAAGCTGGGAACATGACAATTAAGAATGGGCATATGTCCAAGCAACTAGTCCTCTATCCTCATGCCCAACCTCTATGGGAACATGATTTACTCCTCTGGTTGGAGGAGGAAGATGAGGATGAAGTCTATTCCGTAGCATTGTGTATAGTAGAAACTACCATGGGGGGTCCACAGCCTGAGGATGATATTATTTAGAATTTAATCCAGAATCCACCCCCCAATGTGTTTCCCTTAGAAGAGTTGGTGGAAGAAACCCAAGCTAATCCTCTAGTTGATCTCTGTGTGGCCGATTCGACCTCCCACCGAGTCAAGAACATGGAATTTGGCCTAGAAAAAGAATTTGAAGATCAATTCATCTCTATCCACCTCTCAGGAGAAAGAATTGTGTAGCTTATTGAAGAATCACATGGATGCTTTTGCTTGGAGTTATAAGGAGGTGAAGGGAGTCCACCCTTCTATTTGTACTCATCACATTTACATTAAGGAAGATTGTAAACCAGTTAAGCAGCCTTAAAGGAGGATGAATCTAGCCCTTAAGGACATTGTCAAAGAAGAATTGCAAAAGTTGTTGGATGCATGATTCATCTAGCCCATCTCTGACAGCGAATGGGTTTCTCCTTTGGTGCCAGTGCCAAAGAAAAATGGGAAGTGGAGAATCTGTGTAGACTATCGGGAACTGAACAAAGGCACCAAGAAGGACCATTTCCCTTTACCTTTCATAGATCAAGTGTTAGATGGCCTAGCAGGGAAGAAGTTCTTCTCCTTCTTCGATAGGTTTAGAAGGTACAACCAAATCCCAATCAGCCCAGAAAACCAGGATAAGACCACTTTCACTTGTCCATGGGGTAATTTTGCATATCAGGTCCTTCCTTTTGGGTTGTGCAATGCTCCCACCACTTTCCTGAGAGTAGTACTGAGCATATTCGCTGAACTGGTTCATGATTTAGTGCAGATCTATATGGATGACTTTACCCCTATGGTTTTAACTTCCAGGAAGCTTTGACTAACCTGGGAAAGGTTTTAGCCAAGTGTATTGAAATGAACCTATCCCTCAGTCCTGAAAAATACGAATTCCTGATGACTGAAGGGAATGTGCTAGGTCATACAATTTCTCAGCAAGGATTACAGGTGGATCCCAACAATATTGCTATCATTCAAAGGGTCCCACCTCCTCAAAAGGTAAGAGATGTTCGGAGTTTTCTAGGCTTAGCAGGGTATTATAGAAAATCCACTAAGGATTTTAGAAAGCTATTTTCTCCATTGTTTGGTCTTTTGGGGAAGGATATTGAGTTTATATGGACTGACAAATGTCAGGAGGCTCTGGATGCCTTGAAAGGTAAGCTACTAACTGCCCCAATCTTGAGAGGTCCAAATTGGGCCCTACCTTTCCACATTCACACTAATGCCTCGAACAAAGCAATAGGAGTAGCCTTAGGGCAAGTTGAAGAGAAGCTACCTTATGCCATATATTTTGTCAGTAAAAACCTGTCTAAGGCAGAATTAAACTACACTGTAACTGAAAAGAAGCTCCTAGCTGTAGTCCATTCCTTAAACAAGTTCAGACACTACATCACTGGTTATCAAACATTCATACACACTGATCATGCTGCAATTAGGTATTTGATGAATAAACCAGATGTAAATGCTCGTATCATTAGATGGTTACTTTTATTGCAGCAATTTGATTTGACTATTGTTAATAAGCCAGGTAAGGAAAATGTTGTTGCTGATTTTCTGTCTAGACTAGATCTGCCTGCAGGTGAACAAGGAATGGTGGATGATCAAATGCCAGATGAACACTTATTTTCTACTTCAGTACTCTCTCCATGGTTCGCTGATATAGCAAATTCCCTGGTTTCAGCATAGTTTCCACCACATCTATCCTCAAAAGAGAAGAACAAGATGGTGAGGAAAAGTGCCCCATTCACTTGGATTAGGGGCAATCTTTTTAAACTTGGCCCAGATCAGATTTTGAGGCGATGTGTTAGGGAGGAGGAAGTTTTTGACATCCTCTTAACTTTTCATGATGGGCCCTGTGGGGGACACTTTGCAGCAAAGAGGACTGCCTTCAAAATTCTACAGGCAGGTTACTATTGGCCCACTCTTCATCAAGATGTCAGGAGATACATCAACCAATGTGGTCGATGTCAAAGGATGGGGAAACCTACTCCAAGGGATGAGATGCCCCTGCAACCTCAAGTAACTTTTAAGCCATTTGAGAAGTGGGGAATTGACTTTGTGGGTCATATCAACCCTCCTTCAAAATATAAATCTTACATCATTGTGTGTACGAACTACCTGACAAAGTGGGCAAAAACAAAGGCAATCAAAGTAGCAACAAAAGAAAAAGTAGGCTAGTTTTTAAGGGAAAATATCTTCCACAAGTTTGTCTACCCAAGAGAGTTAGTTACAGATCAAGGGAGTCAGTTTACCTCTAATTTGGTTGAAGACCTGCTCACACACCACAAGATTAAGCACAGAACTTCCACCCCTTATCATCCACAAGCAAATGGATAGGTGGAAGTCACTAATAGAGCTTTGGAAGGAATTTTGACTAACGTAGAGAGTAGGAGCATAAAATATTGGCAGACTGATTGGTTGAGGCCACTTGGGCCTATAACACTACTTGGAAAACCACCACAAGTTGCACACCCTATGAGATGGTCTATGGGAAGAAGGCTTTGTTATCCATAGAGTTTGAATATAACACATTAAGGATGGTAGCTCAGCTGGACCTAGATCTCAGCCATGTACAAAGGGAAAGATTGCTTCAGCTAAATGGGTTAGATGAACAAAGAATGTAGGCCCTTCTCCACTCAGAGGTAGTCCATCTTCAAAGAAATGTATGGCATGACCGACACCTCAAAGAGAAATAATTTCAGTCGGGAGATTGGGCGCTGCTATATGATTCGAGATACAAAGATTTCAAGGGCAAGCTGAGGACAAGATGGTTGGGACAATATACAGTAGAAAAATGCAATGACAATGGTTCAACCCTTATCTGGACCATTAATGAAGAAGCCATCCCCATGCTCATCAATGGGCATCGATTAAAGATCTATAGGAAGCCCCTTTCCAAGAAGGAGTTCATTGAGACTCTGGGTAAATTAGTGTTGATAGTGGAGCAGGTCCCTGTCTCCACTCCACCCACACCCCCCGAGCAAAACGGAAAAAAAAAAAAAAAAAAAAAAAAAAAAAAAAAAAAAAAAAAAAAAAAACAGAAGAAAACAGAGAAAAAAGAAAATGGAATAAAATATCCCTGGGTGAAAACCTCTTGGAGGTGCCCAGGGCAAGCAGTGAGGGTGAAAACCTCCTTTAGGTGCCCCAACTATCTCAAAAAGAAAAAAGAAAAAAGGAAAAAGAGAAAAGAAGAAAAAACTAACTTCTTTTGAATAAATTACAGGTTTCAAGAAGGTCATTGCAGGTTACAGGAGGGTCGCACCAGAGGAGAAAGACATGGCCAGGCTGCATGCACCCTTCATAATCCATCACCCCATCACTGTTATCCTTTCCCAAGTTTTGGTCTCATTTGTTCTGAAATTTTGCATCCTACAAGAAACTCTGTGTATTCTACAGAAGGATCCTGTAGAAACTAGAGAAAAGCCAAAATCAATCTCAAAGAAGGACCTAAGGGTTGGAAAGTTGTCTATGAAGTCTGTGAACCTCCTTGCCACCATCCATCTTCCTATTTCGCCATTCCATCCCTGTACACTTACATTTCCACTCGTTTTATTCTGTGTCCCTGTACAACCACATACAGAAATTATGTTTCTTTCATTCTGCAAACAAAAAAAGAAAAGGAGAAAAAAATGATGACAAATAAAGGCAACAAAATTTTTACTCATTCCTACCTGATACCTTCCAGCTGTGATTTATTTTCAGTCGAGACCTTCTTTAGCAGTTTTAGCCCTACTCAAATATTAGCTTGAATTTCATAAAGAGAAGCAACTATAGGAAATCGTACAGGATTCCTGTACCAGCTGATACCTGTGAAAAACATACTCCAGAGACAGGGTCAGCATATCAGGATGAATGAAACATGCAAGGAGCAATGCTTGAATGGTAGATTATTTGAAAAAGCCCAAGGCTGAGCATGCAAAGTGCAAGCAACAACAACAATGAGGAAACGAAGTGCCAAAGTCCAAAATATGCATAACACAACAACGACTGAGCAGGTAAGTGTCTAAACCTATTCCTCAATTGCATGAGTAATATTTCAAAACTGCAAGAACTGTGGGAATCATTAATTCAATGGAATATATGGCCCGCTAACTAGCCACCCTCTTTCAATTCACACACCTTCATGGAATTTAGTTCAGCCCCGTCCAAATTTAAAACTGCCAATCAGATACGCAGTCAACACGTGTGGCATGTCAACTCGAGAAGAAAACATTCAAAACTAGTAGTGGTGGCGGCGGATAATGGGAGTAAGGGAGGCGATGGTGGTCAGGGGGCATGAGGAACCATAATGACATTGGCGTAGGACCAACGGTCTGGATGGGGATAATGTACCCATCTGGCCACCTCATCTCCTCACTACGGATTACGCCAATAGTTAAGTACAATGCACTCTAAGCCTCCACCACACTTTTGGTTCATTTGCATATTACAAAGCTCTCAACTGCAGTGCTCATCTACCACCTTCAGAATAGTGAACCATTCATCCTCTGCCAGTTTTCTGTCAGTTTTTCAAAACCCTCCCACTTATCGGGCTCTATAGGAGCACTGCTGCATTCTACAGGAGCTGGAAGATTTCTACAGGAAAGGCAAATAACAACCATGCAGAAGGAAAACCTAGGATTTTTGTCAAAATTCTAGCTTAAAATGAGGTAGGCTCGAGAAACCTCTCTGCATATGACTTATTTGTATAAGGTGGTGGACTAAAAACACAACATTAGATTGAAAGAAAGGAGAATGAAGCTTAAAAGTTTGGCTACATATTTTCCCTGAGTTCTACACAGTTCTCTGTTTTCTTCTTTGCATTCGAATTCTTTCTTCTTCTTTCTTACATTCTACTATAAAGGAAATACATGCAACCGTAGAAACTAGCCTGTGTGAAAAAACCGAATTTTCATATCTGTCTACTCTCTGAGAAAAACCCTATGTTATTTATCCCCTGTTCTATAAAAAAAAATTATTTCCGAAAGCAGAGAATCAAATTTAGGATAAGCGCAGTTTGAAACAAGGGAAATATTTCCATTTGATGTTGTGAAGAAGGAGCACACGGAAATTCCTCCTACAGTGCAGAAAAAACAAAACTCAGTTGTCCCTCTGTCTCTGATTTTGGAAATTATTGTTTTTTTCTCCTCACATAACCACTTCAGAAACCACTAAACACCATGCTAGGAGGTTTTATGACGAAGGATCCTTTGAACTCCAACCAATTGCATGAGCACCCTGAGGTGGTGGCCCTATTAACCAGGGAAAATTGGATGATTTTTTTTGAAAGCATACGTGGATATGATGATGAGGTGACTGAAGAATTTTTTATGTCCTTAAGACCCCATTCGAAAACACATGCTACAGTTAGTTTCATGGGTCTGACACTAGAACTTACATATGGTTTTATCATTCGAATCACAGGTCTTCCAATTGGGCTCCCTCGGAGCAAGGAGGAAAAAGCATTGGGACAGGTTGCCAGGAAGACATTTTTTCAACCTGGGGAGAATCCTGTAGAGGATAAAAATAGGGTCAGAATGACAAGTTTACCTCCTCCATGCAATGAATTCAGCTACCAAATAATGAAATATATCACTTGTGAAGGAAGGTTCAACATAATTTATGGTCATCACTTCAGGTTATTGCATGAATTGAGGTATGGGATGGACCTACCTCCAGTTAGAAAACTCAGTCTCCCATATTTCCTCCTCCAGTCTTTAATATAATATAGCATCAAGCTAAATGCAAGGGTCCCATACCAACTGGTCCACCATGGGCTCATCAAACTATTGGTAGAAGATGCCTTACACACATATACCATTCCCATAGCTTTGGAAATTTTTAGGAATATGTCCAGCGAAGATGAAATCAAAACATTGACTGAGGATATCAGCGCATATGGCAGTGAGAAGGAGGAAGAGAAAGAGGAAATTGAGGAAGAAATGCATGATGAGACACAAAACATTCAAACAGAGGAAGAATGGGAAACATAGGAGAAGCAGAAAGAAGAGGAGAAATCTGAAAAAACTACTACTGAGCCTAAGGCAGAAAAGAAGACAACCTCAAAATTAGAGAAAAGAAAAAGGACAAAGGCTGAGAAGAAAAAGCCCAAGAAATCCCAAAAGAAGACTGCTGCAGGCAAGGCAGGGACCCAATAAGAAAAAGAGAAGACATTACCAGAGATAGCAGAGACACAAACAAAAACAGCAGACATAGAAAAGACTGTAGCAGATGAAGGGGAACAATAGTAGGAAGAAACATCCCCTGAAACATTGGCAAAAGAAGCAACAACTGTGCTGGCTGCATTGAGCACTCTAGCAAAACAAAAGGGAAAAAGAAAAAGAGAAACATCCATGTATTTCAAGGCCAGGAGGAGCACCAGGATAAAGGTGGGCAAGCCCCAGCCACCATCAAAAGAACCTATAATAATTGAGGATGCACCTACTGAGAAAAAGGAAGGATCTGCCTCCAAAATCTCTATCACTTATGAGAGTGGGAGTCCCAAAACTTCCACCTAGAAGGAAATAATCAGACTAATGGATACCAAAATAGTTCTATAGGAAGCTAAGACCTCTCTATGAGAAACACTGGCCAAGCTAAAGGAGACTAAAAAATTAGAAAAGGAGGCAATAGAATAGTCACAAGAGGAAGACATGACCGAAGAAATATCTGAACTAAGCCCTCAGCCTAATTTAGGCTCATATTACAATTTGGTAGAAGATGGGAAGATTATCCCACAAAAATTCGTTGTGCCCCTTTTCTTTGAATTAGAACAAGAAAGAGTTAGAACGCACACCTGGATGAAAAGTACTAAATCCAAGGGAGTTGCAGATATAAGACACATGGAAGAACAATTGAAAGAATTAAGAGGGGAGTTGGCAATGGTGAGACACACCGAGAGCATTAAAAGAGCCCAGGTACAGGAGGAAAATGCACTGCTGAAGAATTAGTTACAACAACAGGAAACTCAAAGGGGAGACATATCACAAATGTTTGAAGAACAACAACTATAGGAAGGTCCCCTACTAGATAAGGAAGCAGTAGAGAAACAACAACAACGGGAAGAGCCACAGCCTGATGTTGAAATGATGATAAAGTAGCAGCAAGAAAGGAAGTCTTAGGTAGCAATTGAAGTGTTGATGCTGAAGTAGCAGCTGCAGGAAAGAGAAGCCCAGATGGCCTGCATGGCAATCTGGGTAATGGAAGCCTTGCAATGTAGAAAACCAACTAGATCTTATGCATTATATCTTAAAGACCAGTGGCTCGAATTCCAAATTAAAACATTGGCGCAAATAGGCACAATCCATTTCCAAAATTATGGTAAGTTTGTGCATCTATGTGCTACTAGTTCAACTGAGCATAAAGCCAAATTAGCAGAGTTTTACTTACACAATATGGTACTCCCTGATATGAACTTTTGGGATCCGAATGCAACATTGGGAGACCTACAGCTCATGGCTATGGCTTCTTAGATGAGCCATGAGGAAAAAAGAGCAGTGGAAACTCAACAGATCATGGTAAAAGAACAAAATGAGCCCCTGCTAATAAGGGTAGAACCGAAAGACCCCTCAACTCTCATATATGCTCATCAACACCTTGCAAGCAACCCTCAAGTTCTCCCTGATTATGTTGGAAGGCAAGCACAAGCTATTGCCCATTTTGAAGATATGGAAAGATTATTTGGTGATGATTTCCTTCATGCTTACATGAGGAGATGGAATACATTGTCATATAGCTTAAAGATCGGGGAGTATCACTCCCCAACCAAAATGAGGGAGGCCTTGGTGAGAGTGCCCCTATACAAACAATCAATGCAAAACTTGAAATCCAACTGGATTGGCCTCATGTTCAGTCCTCCACTACTCTTACGACTATTGGAAGGGGTTAAGGAGGAAGAAGAACAAAATCAATGTGAGGAAGCGGATAGAAAGGCAGGTTTTCATGACAGAGAAGAGGACATCACCTCAAAAGCTTGGGATGTCAAGGAAGTTGTTAAAGTTATCAAGGATGAAGAACTGGATTAGTTGCTTAGAGGATGAGCAACCCATTCAGCAGGGGGGTGATGATGAGCCCCAAAAATGGGTAACTATATGGGCTCATTTTGCCTATTGTTTCCATTTAATCCACCATTCTCCATAGTTTTGTGCATGTTTTTGAATATATTTATGTCAATTGAGTGAATGGGGATAGTCACTTTACCACAAAGTCTAATAAGTGTTTATTGTAGATTTTTGGACATTTTTGGACCAAGACTAGGCATTTATGAGCAGATTGGCAGCCAAACTCGAAGAAACAGGGGTGATGACTTATAGGAGGGGTGTCTCCTGCATTAAATAACCCCTTCCTTGAGTTCTCCATCAACAGCTCGGAGTACCACAACCAAAAATGATGATTCCAAAGGGGCAGCAGAGCAGGTCTAGTGAAGTTGCTGTTATCTACAGTTTTAGGCAGCCGAGTTCCGAAAGTTTAGGAGGACTATTAGGAGTCCTCACTTGTATAAATAAAAATTCCTTAGGCCTCATTAGGTTAGCCATTTGATAGTCTATTTTCACACTTAGTGTAGCCTTGTATTCAACTCATTTTCGAGCTCTTTTTGTAGATAGTTTTGTGATGTAACTATTATTTTTTTGACCAATGAAGATGAATCCAGCCTTGAACCAGCACTGATCTTTCTTAGGGGGCTGTAGCTCTTGGGTTTGGGCCCAACCCAAGTGTCCAAAACCTCCTTTTTGTATTTATATGTTTTTTTTCTTGCATTCATGAAATAATTTATGTTGTTTAGGTTAAATCTTGCTTTGTTACTTAGGTTGTTTTTTATGATTAGAATAGTTGTTGTTACTTCAGGTTGATTATATAGTTTGCTACAATAATAGAAAAAGATCCACAAAAAGGCTACCAAGCAGGCCTTGATCTCCTTTCTCCCTCCTTGGGACCATGAATTGAGACCAAGGCACTCTTTCTGCCACCAAAACATTGTTTTTGCTTTCCAATGCAATTGCTAGTGTGAGATTTTCAGTTGGAGAAGTTGATATCAGTTGTATTTACAAGCTTAGATCTATCATTGTTTAGTTTCCATAGCTTTCTTGCATAACTTCTTGTCCATAAAGTTATGTTCAACACTTTTCTAGTTTTTAGGTTAGAATTAGGTTAAAATAGGTAAAACTCTGTTTTTTAGTTCTCGCTTGGGACAGTTTTGAAAACTAAGTGTGCAACTCACTTGTAGAACCCCCTATCTTATCATTCTTCCATCACCCAACCTGCTCCAGTCCATCTCTCAAGATTTCCTCCACTCATTCACCATACTTTCCCAAACTACCCTAATTTCTACGTTCTTGTGCAAAATTGCTTTCTCATCATTTGAACCAATCCAACCATCTCCTTCATTCTTGATATTTATCAACAGAGTCTTAGGCCCTTCGACACTTTTATCCAACATTCATTTCCTTTTTCCCACCATTTTTCCACCTCCAAACCTTCAAAAATCACTTTTGGTCTCCTCCTGTAGAACTTCTTGTAGATCCCCTGCAGCCTTCCTTGTAGAAGTTCATGCAAGTGATTTTTCGAAGTCTGATCACAATGGAAGTCTCTAGAAGGGTACTAGGGACTTCTTAAACCCCTCCACACCTTCCTCATCATCTGCAAAATCCAAATCCATCTCCCTTCGCCACCAAACCTCTGCACAGTCACAAATAGTTAAAACACAAGCATAATAATTCTACATAAAATTGCTCAAAAGTACAAAAAGTTTATTTTTCCACATTTTCCTTAAGAAGTAGCTTTAATACATGCATTTCACCTTGCCAGCAGTCCATGGCATCCATTTCAGTAGTTTCATCTCTTTTTCTTGCAAAAGTAGGGTTAGTGGGTAACACTAGGGTTTGTTAGGATTTGATTTTCCTTTCAGTTTTCATTCTCTTTCTGTAAGTAGAATAGCCTGTTTTGAGTTACCTTTCTTCCATCACACTTAAAAGATTCTTCTGAGAACTCATAGAAGTTGTCTTAAGCTCCTAGCGAACTTGTGCCAGCTGATCAAGTGACAACCTGCAGTAAGAGCTAGTACTTATGCATACAACACTGTCGCTTTCAAGTTTGTTACGACCTACTGGGCTGATAAAAGTAAATTAGGGAGTCCCAGGAGTTGCAGCATCATTTCTTCAATACTGGGGCTCACCACACCCAATAATGTAAGTTGTTAACAGACGTGAGAGGAATCACTAATAATGATAATGACCCTCAAGGTACTACGGTACAATTCACGTGGTGTGAATATATGATTTGATGTCAGGAATGGTGGCCATGAAAAATGGAGGGTGAAGGTATTGCAGTTGATGAGACATTAACTAGATGGTGAATTCTCTGAATGACTTCTCTTGAACATATCGGTGACACTGAGATGGATTGGTAGCATTAACCTTAAAAGATGGATGATATGGAGAACCAATGGTGATATGACCGGTGAATGGAATAACCCAACTCGACTCAATCATGGTGATGGAGTGAAAGTGTCATGTTCAAGAGCAACCTGCTACCAATAAAATTCTTTAAGTTTTCTTCCCTTTTTCCCCAGTCATTGTTGACCAGTACCTCTTTATTTTTTTCAAGTTTGAGGAGGATAACATATGATTTTTCTATAATTTTCCCTTCGGGAAAACCTATTGCTATGTTTTAGCAAGCCTAGCGACACTGAAGCTCATTCTTGTCTGGTTGGACAAGTTTGTCGCTATTGTTTTAACAAGTTTAATGAAAAGGATAACTCGGTCCTTTTCATGTTTAGAGAGTTTGAAAAGGGATGAAAATGAAACTCCAGTAGTTATTTTTCATAGCATAATCCATTAAGTCCGAAAAAGGATAAACTAATATGAAAGGGATTATTTTTCGATAACTTTAGTGAGCCGAAAAGACAAGTGCTCAAACTTTTTCATGAGACAATCCCCCAAGTCTGAAAAATATTAAAATATATAGGAGGGATGGCACTTCCAATCACTTTAGCAAGCTGGAGAGGCCAATATCTTGACAACCTTTTCATATTTAATGAGTCTGAAAAGAGTTTAAGGTACCCTTGTTTTTTGAGGAACGAGTGGTTTTTACGGTAGCTACTGGTTCCGGGTAAGCTTCGGACTTCTCAAAACATGGTGATTTGAAGAGGGTGGCTAACATGGCCACTCATCGCAGCTGTTCCTCAAAAAGGTAAGCAATCAAGTGGAAGTGTATGATCAGCCAAAATAATGGAGGTGATGATAGGAACACAACCAAGGTTCAAAAGGCTGATATTATGGCAATAAAAAAGGTTATTTATCGAAGGTGGGTTCATTTTTTAACGAGCTTGAACTCTGGGGGAACATATGCTCAATGGCAGGTTTATTTTTTAACGAGTTTGAACCTTGCATTAACATTGCTCATGGTGGTATGTTTATTTTTTAACGAGCTTGAACCATACGACAATATTGCTCATAGCTCGGTTCATTTTTTAATGATCTTGAACCATGGGATAACATATGCTCAGGGTGGTAGGTTTATTTTTTGACGAGCTTGAACCATACGACAACATTGCTCATTTTCATTTTTATGTAAGCTAGAAACGACCAAACTAAAAAGCTAGTAAAACTAGAAAGCTAAGGAACTACTGAGGTTAGGTAGGATGGTTTTGTCTGTAGAACGGTTCAAACGCTTCCTTTGCTTCATCTGCAGTGCAGACAAAGGTGAATGGTGGATCAGACCAATCACGTAACCAAAGAAGTTGAAAAAATAAAAAGCTAAAAAAATGAAATTGGTCATTTTTCGCTTGCATAAAAAGATTTGCATGCCCCTAGGCATCGAGAAAAGGGGAGTTTCCAGTAACCATATGGAAATCATTGTGGTTAAGTAGGATGGTTTTAGTGAGTGGTCAAAAAACTTCCTAGGCTTTTTCCATTAAATATACAAAGGAGAATGGTGTGATATAACACTTCCAATCACATAACCTACAGGGAAACTTATCTTTTTAGTTGGGCTCATTTGCTAGAGTAGACTGGGGTGCATGCCCCCTAATCTTCGTTACATTCACCAGACTACTCACGGTAATTAGGTGGATGGCATGAAGGTTGAAGAGACATTCTCAACACAAAAGGCCCGTTTAGGGATGATGTTTGACTTGAATCTGTGGTCGAACTGGGAAATGAAAGCTGGTTAATAGTGACAATTTTTCCTTCATGCGGGAAACACATCACCCAAAAGAGTGTTGAGACAATAGCTTCCATGTTGTAATCATAGTCATGCCCAAGGAGTAGATTGTAATCTAACGGTCCTTGGACTACCATCACGTTCAAGTGAATGGTTTTCCTTATCAAGGTTATCGGTAACTTAGGAAGGATCCCTAACGGTCGACTGGTTCCTTTGTTAAAGCCTGACAAATTATAAGTAACAGACATAAGCGATGGAGAACCAAGTGCTTTCCAAGCAGTTGAGGAAAGGATACTCACTAAATCCCCTTCATCTATGATAGTGCTAGACATGATCATTTTGTGAACTTGTACTATGATCTGGAATGGTACATTAGAAGGAAGGCGAGATCTTGCTATTCGATTCCAATCGAAGGAAACGACTAGACTGCTTGGAGGGGGTACCGAATAAACGGTTGAATTGACCCCTTGAGTAGTGGGAACTAGGGGATTCTATTCTTGTTGTGAACGAATAGGCAGATTTCCCCCAAGTTCATTGGACTTTGAAGTAATAAAATTAATTTGAATGGTATCGTTCTCATTTTCTGGGTTGACTGCCATCTCAACCTGTTGACTTTGGTCTAGTATGGACTCAGAAGATTCACCCTCAACAATAGGTTTTTCGACCAACAATTGAATTATGTCAGTCAGATTTTCAATTAGTAAAGTACTTGGTGAGAGTTTCTTGTATCCAAGTGGAAGTCACTGTGGTGAAGCAGGATGGTTATACAAGATTCTCTTGGCCTCATCCAAAAAGGGACAACGGGGAAGGGTATGGTCCCCTTCACATAGCCTACACGGTGTTTTGACCTTTCCATTCTGTCCTTGAACTTCATTATTACTAGTTGATGGTGTGCTGTCAACATGATCACCAGAGGTTGATGACACTGGATGGTGTGAACGAGGGGACCATTCTCTCAAGATCTGAGGAATGCACAGACATTCTCAATGAAAGTGGTCTCCTTTACAAATTATGCATGGATGTCTAGGAGATTTAGTGTGTGGATTTTCACCAGATGACTCATGGTTTCCCTCTTGCTTAACTGACTTCTTCTTCTTCTCCTTCCCTTGTTTCTCCTTCTCAGTCACTCGGTTACTAGCATCACTATTTTCACCAAGTGAAGATGAAGAAGGGGAAGGCGAAACAAACGAAGAAGAAGGCAAAGGGTCAACTTCAGTATTAACTAGTTGCTGATTTGATTCCTGAGGAATCATGGTATTTTGAATGATAGAGGTTGAGAAAAGTCAGATTGGCAGGCCAATTGTGATTCCTGGAAGGGACAATGTGGCCATATACGGAGCACCAATATTTCCCCAACAAGAAAATGGACTAGGATTCCCCTCAATAGGGATCCCTTGATTGGTGGACTCCATTATCTCAACCTAAGATCAACAAAGGAACAGGGATATTATTCTGAATTTAATAAATTTTAATGATGCTTTGACACAACTTTGCTTTTTCAATTTTTAAGAGTTGAGAAAAAGCTAAAGATGACTCTAGTCCCCTTTGATTTTTAATGAGCATGAAGTGACAAGTGCTCAGATGGACATTTTCTTTTAAGGAGTCGAAAAGGAATGAAAGTGACTACTCTGGAGATCTAGATAGAGGGATTACCAAACCAATCGCACAACTGTAATATACACCTTGGTGATAAATAAAAGAGAAATTACCAAGGACTTATGTATGGTAGTCAATCTTACCGAATGCTGTGTTCAGTGGATTGCGATCGATAGGGCGATAGACAAAGCTTCCTATGAATAAAGGATATAAGCCTATTGTGGTCTCCCAATATATACTCAACGGTATGAGGAGCACAAGTCCGTGCTAGCACGTGTTGTATCGAAGAGGAGGAATCACCCAACCTTCGATGAGAATGATAGTTACTAGATTTTATGACGCCGGAACGTGTCTCTAGCCTAGACCTCTAAATGTGTTGCATTAGGTTCCAAAGCATTATGAAGTTCATTGAAATTTATTTTAGAGTTGATCTTGTTTAGAAGTTTTCCTTTCAATTGTTCATTGTGTGATGTAGATGTAAAATTCATAGATGCAATCTACAATGATAAACAATCGTTGTTTATTTTTAGCAATGAAAATCTTAGCTACTAAGGAAAGAAGATTACGATTCTTTCAAACAAAGAGCAAAGAGCACACAATAAATGCACTTTTTCTAAATCATCTTTCACACACAGTCTAAATGCAAATGCAAATGCATGTATTTGTTTTTCGTTCCCTTAATGTGAGGAATGCCAAAAAAGAGAACTAAGTATAGATTTGAAATGTTTCACTCAAAGCGACATTTCGACAATTTCTTTTCAAAATGGAAAGGAAGACTAAAATACACTTTTCAATTTCGAATAGAAAATGAATTATACTCTTCAAATAACAATAAATCAAAAAGTTCAATTGACTACCTAGAGAAGGAAGACTCAACGACACTTCTCTTTTTGACACAAAAATTACAGTTACGACACTTTTTTGCACCAAAAAGATAGATCAATTTATGTAACTTTTCGACAAAAGATTGTAAATGATGGACAAATACATAAAAACGTTTCCTAACCCTTATCAATGGAGGCTAAACAATGTAATGCAGCCAGGCTTCATCAATGAGATATTGTTCATAAGCAGCAAAAACAACTAAACAAAGCTGAAAACAAAGACAAAAAACCCCAAATTTCAAGGAGAGAAATAGGATTACTCATTCATCGCACTTTGGCTTCACAGAAATAGGGATGCATTGCACCTATTACACTTGGGAAGTGTGATGCATATTGGATTCCCGTTATAAACAGTGCGATGGGCCAGGGAGCACAACTGAGATGGGTTTTAGCTCAAATTTGCAGTTGATTTAAGTGGATTAATATGAGCTATTATGGATAGTAAAGAGAAAAGGATAGGGGTATGATCTTGGGAGGTTATTGAGCTACCAACAGGGCATCTAGAATGCCTGTAAGTCATATGTTCAGTTCATAAACTAAACTGGAGATTGACTGAAGCAACATTCATCTACTTTGCAATTGCAGAGCAAGAGCAGTTCAAAGGCTATCTAGATAACTTTAGGCTCCGTCCATAGTTTATAAAGCAAATAAAAACAACAAAAAAACAAAATATTAAATCCCCAGTGGAGTCACCATATTGTTTCCTGGAAAACTAGTGTCTTTTCGATCTGCTAGTTCCACTAGGATTGGCAGCTATCCTAGAAACAAACAATCAAAGAAATTTGTGATTTCCTCTATGTATGGTAGATAAGAGAGAAGCAAAGGGACCAACCATGGATCTTCCGCTTGACTCACTTGATTTCTCTCCTCCTTGACAAAGGTTGCAACTCTTCTCCTACTTGTCTCGCTTAGAGAATACCTGTAAAAATGAAGAAACACAACACCGTAAAAGAATATTGATCTATGATATCATAAGCTTTGCATAATTAGAAATACAATGAGGATACAATAACAATTACAAATAACAACATTTACAAATGCACGATTGTATGGAGGAAAACTCAAAGAACTTTATTAATAATAGAAGAGAGGATTACAACCTAACTGTCTGATCCAACATCATCCTCCTAGCATCAAAGCCCTCTTAACCTCATGAAAAGAAAGGTCACCCAACAATACAATGTTCCTTCTCAAAGACAAACTATCAACACTTCCTTACAAATTACAAAATTCCAGCCTCTAGGTCTCTCAGATGAGGGATCCATTTATAGATGTTTGCAAGGGTGTGAGTCACCTCTGAGTTTTTGATTAGTGTCATTCCACTTGTTGTTCTTGGTTCCACTTGGGGATTTCTTAGATCTCTTACTCATCCCTGGGCGAATTCAGAGAGGCAAGTGTCATAGGAGAAGTTTCTAGAAGATTCCATGAGCATCCACTTAGCAAATTGTCTTAGACATTTGTCCATTCTCGCTCATCACACCCCATAGAAGGCATCTTCAGTATGCATTGCACCTGGCTAGTCTAGGAGTTAGTATGCATCGTACCCTAACAATGGAGCAGTCAGTATGGTCCATTTTTGGCCAGTTCTGAGTGCTTTTTCAAGTAGAACTTCTGGGGAATGATGTAATCAGTTGACCATGATCCTTTAGGGTATGAAACAATACTTTTAGGGGTTAAAGAGCCCTTGGTTTATCGACATATAAGATTGGGGTTGCAGTGCCCAAATATGTCTATAACACATGCATGGTTTGATGCTTTTAAAGGTTTTACATATAATTTAAGTTCATGAATATGTAGTAATGAAATTAAATTTGTATTTTTTTGGTACATTTTGCATTCAATCGTTCCTATAATGTTAGTAAATGATTCTTAGGTTTTGTTTAAAGTTGTTTTGTCAATTTATTTAAAATGACTAGTAAAATTGCAAATTACAAAACATGACCTACATTTTGCATTTGAATGAATCTTATAATTTGTTGTAGATGTCTAAAACAATCACAACTAAAAATTTCATTATAAAATATGGTATGTACATTAAATTTCATTAATGTGTAGAAAGGCTAATACATTTTGTATTCATGTATGAAATCGTTTAAGGCCAAAGAATGTATGTACATATAAATTACTTGTCGTGCATGCAAACATAATATCAGTAGTATCAAATACTAAATATACCTACATAACAAGCAGTATACATAGAACTTTGTAACTCAATACAAGACCCAATGAGTATCACTTTCACATCATCACATTCTTAATAATGAACAACTTAAGAGTGCACAAAAAGAAAGGCTAACGATGTACTTGAACTCTTAAGTTCTCAAAGATTAATCGAAGGAGAAGAAATTGTTGGGTAGTTCAACTAAAAAATTCTGATGGAATGCAATCCTCAATTATCCGTTCATGGGTCAAATTTTAACATTCTCCATTTTTTAACTTTCAATGTTTTTTTTATTGAACTTCTATCAACTTTATGCACTCTATATAGACCAAGTGACTATATTGACAACTTATGACATCGGGTTGATAGTCTTGAAAGTAAACCTTACTCTCATTTTGATGAGTTTCTTTAAGAAAATAACGTTTGAGTATAATAGACCCTCTTTCATATATAAAATATTTATCTTCACAGTCTTCCAATAACTTCATCTTTCGTTCAGTGCACCACATCAAATAATACTTGACATTTCCTATGTTGTTAATAGGTGCAACTACAAAAAAAAATCTCTTGCACAATAAAATAAGTGTAAATTCATATCATAATTAACATGAAATTAACTTTATCAACATGGACTTGATTTTATTATCTATTTCTAGAAATCTATATTTTAACTACTATCTAGATACTTGTACACAATGATTTTAAAAACATAAAATACATACATACATACATACATACATACATACATACATACATACATACATACATACATACATACATACATACATAACATAATTATATATATATATATATTATATATTATATATATATATATATATATATCATTTGAAAGAAATTGAAATGTTACCTTATCTAACAAGATCATAAACTCGATCACCTTCAGATGATACTATAGACTCCTCTGATTCGATCTCTTCGAAGCTTGAAACTCACATTTCCCCTTTGTATTTAGTTCTATATGTTTCCAAGCTTTTACATAAATATTAGTTTCACAAACATCATTATATTGTGTGTCCTCTATGCAAACAGGACAACAAGAATATTTTATTTTATCAAATGAAAATTCATTTTGGTAATCCTATGTTTTAATTGAATGCAAATTTTTAGTCCCTTTTACTGTTTCAACTTCATATGTAATTGATCTATCTAGATCATAGACTCCAATATCCCAAGAAAACCCATATTAAATTTAAACAAGAATTGAAATATGTTATTTAAAATAAAATTTATATATCGAAGATAATCATCATCATATTGTTTAAATTATATAGTTTATAAATGTTTAAAATTAGAAAATGAATAAAAATTATCATATATTAAAACTATATACAAGTTAATTTGTATGTAAGTACATACCTCAGTACCTCACTTGATGGGTTAGTTTGATGGCTGAGTGTAGCATCACACCATTGAAAAATTTGTTCAGCTGAGACAAGTCAGTTTGTAGAGTGGTCCATTTGATATTTTCAAAGTGCTCATTTTATACATGCCCCTGCATCATCATGTTCACATTTTCCATGACCAATATCAAAGGAATTCCAACAATGTTTAACGTGGGATTTCTTATGAAGACAACACAACCAAAATAATGATCATGAAGATTTGAACTGACCTATGCATCCATCTAACCATATCCAATGTTCATTGAATTTTATTCCACGACCTTTCAACAAGTCATAAATCTTATCGAAACAAGGTTGTACAAATTGTATATCATTTGTATGATCATTGTTGATATAAAAGTGATATTATTTAATAACACATTGATTCTCACTGGTGCTTTCTATATCATCAACATTTTTTTCAGCTTGTCTATATAGAATATGGACAAGCATAGAGAATTGGTCGGAATGATAATATTCACTCTCTATTTCATTTTGTGCAACAAATGTGTAATTCTCTACAAAATCAACTATTGAAAAAATGGTCCCTGGTGTAAAACATTCACGGGGTTTTTTGAATTGCAGGCCCTTCCATCGATCTCTATGCCAATGCTTGGTGTACTTCTAAATTTTTGTCTCAATTTTCTTCAAAAGGTCTATCACATAAATTTCTTCTTCTTGTAAATAATCCTTTTAGCACTTGTACTATTATTTGAACTAATCAATGTATGGATATATTCATATCTCTTCCGTTTCACTCTTAGGTTAGACAATGATGGATCATTTATATCAATAGAATTTTGTTGTGAAATGAAGTAAAATTCCCACAATGATCACATTTTTTACCACCAACACATTTATTTTGGTAAAATAATTCATGACTTTCTCTTGCACATATAATTTCTGGAAGGAGGGGGTGATTTTTCCCAAAAATGTTTACCAAAATTAAGGAACGTGTCATAATATAATTGAAATTCCACATGATAATGACAAACAAGTTTTGTGTACAATAATAGGTTTAACATACCATGGCTTTTGTTGCACAAAGGTATTTATTGATACATTAATTCCATAGTTCTCTTCTATGAACTTATTGAACAAATCTATCTTAGTGGTGTCCAAGATATTTTTTTCATGTTCTTCATACTGATTTTGTGCTATTATTCATTGCATCGCATCCCTTTCTTTTGGTGAAACACGTGAATTTTTCATGCAATATTCATATATTATTTTTTATCATCTTCTCCATGTCTATATTTGTATGGTTGACTACAAATAGCTGTCTAAGAAGCGATCTCAGCATTCACATCTATTTGCAATCGAAATTTCCTATGTTTGTGCAATGTTTTTCTTGAGGTACCTAATTTTTTTTCCATAGATTTTACCATACAATTTTCTTTAGTACTTGATGAAATGAATGCCACTTGTATTACTCTATGTGCAGCTATATCACTTTTATTTCTATATCTTCCATTTTATTTTAGAGCACTACTTATATTTTGAATCACATGTTCTTTCACCTTTTTATCTTTCATTGATTTTTTAATACCCAATAGAGTTGTTGCTTCTTTTAACTTCTTTGATGTTAAGAGATCTCTCAAAATTTGAGCTTGAACTGTCACACTTTCATATTTGAAGAACTTATCAATAATGAGCTTAACACGATATCATATAACATGGTCAACTTTTTTTATCTCCATATATGTTAGTGTCAACATTTTCTAACATCTCATCATCGATATTAATTTCATCTGTACATATGAAAAACTGTAAATGGGTATAAATATTCATTAAATAATTAAATAAAAAATAGAGTTTGAATGAAATTGAAATTAATAAATATGTATAATTTCAATAATAGAGATGACATATATACATACTTGATAGTGATTCAACTTCTTCACTTGAATCTCTTTCAACATCTTCAACAACATCATCAATCATTGGTTCATTATATTTTTCACTTTGTCTTTCAACATTTTCTATCTCATCATCAATGTTATGAGCAATATCTCTCTCTGTTTACATTGCAAAATATTTTTCAAAGTAGTTCATTAAACAAAGAATTAAATTTCACAATACAGTAGTTAAATTTTAAATATCATTTATAATATTTACATTTACATATTTTCTTCAACTTCTAGTTAAGATTGATTTCCCCTTTCAATATTTAAGCACTCTTCCTTCTTTCCTTTGTAAAAGTTTCTCCTGTATTCTCTACGAGCCTCAATGTCTCTTTTTCGATCATATTTTCACTTGTAATTGCTTTTATTTCTCATGAAAATTCAATCTATATAGATTTTTAAAATCCAACCCAAAAAATCCAATTTCAAAATCCTGCAAAAAAACACTCACTTTCAAAATTTAGACCAAAAAACTCACTTTAAAAATTCGACACAAAAAACTTACTTTCAAAAAACTCACTTTAAAAATTTAGCTCGAAACACTTACTTTAACAATTAAGCTAAAAATCTCACTTTAAAAATTAAGCCCAAAAGACTTACTTTAAAAATCAAGTCCAAAAGCTTTCATTTAAAAATTCAGCCAAGAAGATTTAGTTTAAAAGTTCACTCCAAATGAGGAAAGAGTGGAAAAATAATGTTTTGGCTCCATTTATTTATATTGTTTGGGAAAATATTTTTTTTGGAGGGTTGCATCATTTCATTTTTGTGGTTGATGGAAATATTTACACATTTTCAGCCAAACTTTAAATAAAATTGGCTGAACTTTTAAATTAATTTAGTTGAATTAATTTTCCATTCATTTTAATGGGCATCGACAACAAACACAAGTTCGATCGAATGTGGTTTTACTTCGGCCAAACTACTTTAAACTGCAACTCCGCAACATCTCGACTATGGTCACCATTTTCCAACTTCAGAATGGTTAAACTCCATCAAATTTCGTGAATTTATTTTGGGAAAAAATACCATAATTTTCATAATTGATTCTACTTTCAATAGATATAAATTTTATGGAATTTCATAGAAATTTGCTAATCTTAATTAATTTTCTAATAAAATGTGTGCAAAAATTTATGAAGGTCATTTTCATTTAGTGAAATAAAAAATTTGTATCTTCCAAAAAACACTATAAAAAAATATGAAAAATTTATGGTTCATTACTTTGGTCCATCTTCTATAATGGGTATTTTTTAGATTTTTAGTTTATAACAAATCAGGTTGAGAAACTTGACGTTATGCTAAACATCTTCAAAATCTGCAGTTTTTTCATATTGGTTCAATTCAAAAAATTATAGTAATTATGATGTGCATCAATTGGTTTTCGAAATATAATGATATCAAGGTAGAGTCTCTTTAGATTGTTGCAACACATTTTTTTTCAAAAACGCCAAGTTAACAAAGAATACACTAGTGCTAACAAAATATGACTTTTATGAATCCCTTGATTTTTAAAGAACACACAGTCAAACAATTGTTAATTTGGCATATCAAATTTGAATAAAACAATTCCAAAAAATAAGTAATAGAAAGCTAATAAACTTTCTGACCATTTTTCTTTTATTGTAAAATGAAATTCTAAACAAAATTTTTTCTTTGTCTTGCCAAAAGTTTAAGAACCTCTAAAAATGATATTTTTTTTTTCTCAAAAAAGGGCATAACGTGTAACCCAACTTCGCATTTTCACCTTCACAACACTATTCTTTAAGATAATGAAGGAAAGAGGGAATGTACTCTTTGCTTTAGCAGACTAAGGAAATATACATCTTGGGAAGAGATGCCTAAGAATTCTTGTTCCACTTGTGGGATTTTTTTTCTCATATTTGCTAAATCATATTTTACTCACTCGTGTCACTCTTGTTGTATCTTTACTTGGAAATTTCTTCATAACTTTTTTTTTGAATCCCCATTCATTGCCTTCTTAAGCATGGTTTCACTAAGAGTTTTTTTTTATCGCCAAGAAGATTTTCATCATCTTTAACTACATGTGAAGAGAGTTTAGTTTGTGAAAAAATAAGATTAAAACATGAAATTAGCATCCAAGTAACCAATCTAAACCACCAACAAAATCATATTTTTGAAAGTAAATTTAATTTATCTAAAACACTAGACATTATAAGAATCCCTAGTGGCTTAGTAGCCTTGCTTGTGTCAAGCTGCAACTGAGGCCTAGGCATGGGAATGTGATCATGAACGCCTTTTTGGACACATTCGTTTTCGTGTAGGACCCGATGCTTATCTTACTCAATAATTTTAAACCTAGTAGTTGTATCATATCTGTTCATATTAACAATTGTTGCCTCAGTTGATCGAACAGAGGTGATCATTTGCTCTATATCCTCGCTCAGTTGCAAATCAAAACTACTCAAAGTAAATAAATTTACATAATTACCCAATTAATCTATATGAATTTGATCAAATTTGAGCATAATGAATCCATCCCTCAATCTATACCTTGGAGACCTTATTTTCAAGAGATACAACATGCTCCACAATATTGTTGGCATTATGATACATGTGTTGTCCTTGATGGCAACTCACTCACAGGTCAGCTTAGATTTGATAAAAGGAAACTCATAGTGTAATAGGATAATTCAGAGGTAACAGGGCATTGGTACAAAAGAACATGAAGTTGGAACAAAGGTCTACTGATTAGATTCAAGACATTGAAGGAAAATGATGTTTTCAAATAGTTTAAGTTGTAATGCAGGTTCATCTTGACAAAGTATGGTATACACATAAGTTCACAGAACAAAAAGAGTGTATATGTATGCACCCACTTTCATAAGAGGAAAAGTGCATAAGGGTTGGAAAATCAAGAAAAATCAAGAGAAAAGAATACCAAGGGTAAATATGATGATATTAGACCATAATTTTGAGCAAAGTAACGAATATTTGATCTTGTCCAGGAATACCACACACTCTAAGTATTGTTTTGGTCTGAGGTATTGAGGAAGGCCAAAACCTATATAAGGAGGAGAAGATCAAAGGGCCAAGTTTGCAAGTGAAAGGATTTCTTAGGACTACATTTATCTGAAGTATACTTTATGTTGTAGGGGTTATGATTATGATATAATCTGAAATATTTTGCGCACCTTGGATACAATGTTGGATCAGGATCATGAGACTTAAAATGACTTATCATTGTATGGTCTGATATTGGTTGGGCTAGATCTGATTTCTTACGCATGGTTTATTCTTTAAATATCATGTTCTGGGTATGTTTGAACTCTGGAATAGCAAAGAAGTTGTAAGTTAATATTTGCAGAACTATATGTTGGTTCGCCTCAGTAAAGGTGCGTATACATGCAGGTTCGACTCTTCCAAGTAGCATATGCAAAAGAAAAGGTTGTTATTCAGAAATCACTGATCTATCTGATTAGTGTTGTTGTTTTACTCTTGTCTACCAGTGAAGTCTTCTTAGATCTGAAAGTAAAAATGAATGCATAAGGAGTTTGTGTCTAATTGATTGATTGATTAAGTCACAAGGGTTATCTTTGTTGCTGTCTATCTAGATCTATGTAAATTGATAGTAGATGTTGAAAATATTAATGGTTGATACAGATCTGATTCAGAAGTTTTTATGATTCAGTAGTTTTGAAGGTATATGCAAGCTTTGTTAAAGAATTTGATCCAAACTTAAACAGGAATGCAACAAATTACAGAGATAACCATAAACACATATATGCAGTGGAAATAATACTTCATTTCATTACTGTAAATACTGAAATATGCTTAAAAACATAGTTGGAAAGAAACCAGCTAGGGCGATGGTAGCTTATCTCTGAGAAGAGATGTGGTGGCTACATGCCTCTGAACTGTCTTACAATGAGGCTTGAAAGCCTATTTATTGTTGAGAAATAATGGAAAACCCTTCACATCCCGAAACCTAACCCTAGAAGATGAAACGCCAAATTGTGCGCCTCGTTTGGGTAAATTGGTACATCAATTTCCTGGGGTCATAACTTTGGCATACGATCTCCATTTGACGCATACAATAGCTCATTAGAAAGATCTATCCAAGAACTACCACTTTGGAAGGGAAACATCGGTCCAAGGACCCATGTTGCCCCCGGATTTCCCAAAAAACGTTGTTTAGGGGCTCAAAACAGCTCCGGAAATTGAGGACCCGAAAAACTTCTAAAAATAGTAAATTGTGCTACAATTTAGGAAACTGAAAAGACTGAAAGAGATAGTTGTGGGAGTCCAAATGGGATAGGTGGGTGGCCACCAACATCCACCTGGATCATTCCTCCCCCCTTGGGAAGCAATGGTCCCCATTGCGTTGAGTCCCTCCCTAAGATGAGGAAGCTTCTACTGAGCTGGGTCTCTGGTGAGCTGTTCTGCAATCTCTGATGTGTCCAAAAATGGTGGGAAGCATGGTTGACGATGGTCCACATTGAACACTCGGTGCAAGCGAAGGAATGGAGGAATAATTTTGTGCTTCAAAGAATTATTGCCCGTAGACCTGGTACTGGTGTAAGGAGCATGTTGGAGTGGTCTTAGTTTTTGATGGGTTCTGGTAAGGCATTCTCTCTACAGATGCAACCAGACTTTGTTGCCCTCCTCAAGCTTGTGCGGTACCCCTGTGGGTGAGGAGAAGTTGTTCCTGTGTTCTATCATGACCGTATTCCTTTGTTGCTACTGCCGCATAGAGGAACCCTTCACGGGGGTCATGGATGTAGCAATGATCTTCCCCTTACTTTGGGAGTGAACTAGACAGAAAATAAATTTCCCAGTCTATGAGATGAGCTTGCTGCCTTTCTTAGTAGTTATCAAAGAGGCGGCGGTAGGTGGGGCTACCTCTGGTATCTTGTATAATGAATTATCCAAAGAAATAATGACAGCGCGAGGCCTTGACTCATACACAGCATGTCGCCTCCACAAGTATGGCTGGCCTAATAATACATCACAAACATCTATATGTGTAACATCACACAATACCTCATCTGTGAAGGGCTTGATGTTGTAGGGAAGGCGACACTACTGGCAAACTTTGAGATCTTTTCCTTCATGAAGCCACCTAATACTGTACAGCTGCGAGTGTGGTGTAGTTGGTAGGCCCAACCACTTCACGACCTTTGCTGAAACGAGGTTCTTTTCACTATCACTGTCGACAGTGAATAGCAGCGGCGAACCCTTCACCCACATTTGTGAGTGGAAAATACGCTCCCCTTCCTCTGGATTTTCGTGCTCATTTTTCTGGATCTTGGTAGTGGCAACACTGGGACCCGCATCAATGATCTACTTCCCTTTGCAATTCCAATTGTTGGGTTTTAGCTCAGGGTTGGAACATGCATCTGATTCAGAAGCCTTCAACTTGGCCACCAGTGACTGCTTGGTCAGACACTCACTTGTGTTATGAGTGGGACCCTTGTGGAACTCACACCACTTTCCTATGTCCTTTGGCTTTGTGGTGTGTTCTTTTCTTGTGACTTCAACAGGTTGTCTTGGGTCACCCCGCCTTGGCTTTGTCCTTTCGGCTTCGGATTTGTAGATCCAAAGTCTCGCTTCTTCTGTTTGAACTTTTGCTCGATTTTGATAGCATATGCTGTGGCAAGTGAGGATATGTTCAAGAACTCCATCTCTTCCTGGATGTATCTGTGCAGGTAGTAGCGGTATTTGAGTACTAGATGAAGCTCATAATCTTTGATACCCAACTGTGTGTGAAGGGTATGAAAATGTTTGTGAACTCTGGCACATCTTGGTCCCTTCCCTGTCGTAGCATGGTCCATTTGATGCATTTGTCCTCATAGCTTTTGACAGGGTAGCACTGCTCCTTGATGGCATCCCGGAATGAATTCCAGGTGGGTGTGGCTGAAAATTGTGAACTGGTACTTTCATCCTTCTGCTCGGAGTAGGTTTCCCACTAGTCCTTGACGTGGGGGGCTGCTTTGAGAAGAGAAAAAACAATCTTTTCCCAACTTTAAAATTCATGAACAGAAAAATAACCCTCTAGCATATTTAACCATTTATCTACGGCATCTACATCTGACCTTGAATATGGGGATTTTAAATTAACTTGTAACTTAAAGGGTGTGGCATCTCTAGAGTAGCTACTGGAAGCTGATGCATCGCTTCTGGGTAGTCGCTGAAGAATCTGCGCAAAGGTATCCATCATCGCATTCCTTTGCCACTCGAGGGCTTCTTCGAGCAAGATCTTGATAGGATCTCCTGCTTGCACATCTTTCTTTTCATCCGCCATGGGAGACCGTCAGGTTTTACGAGGGTGGTCTTGCAAAGGTTTGACCAGTTCAAGCCCTAACTCCTTATATCCCAACCTCGTTGGGGACATGCAAAGAAAAACAGAGAAAAAGCAGACCCCTCTGATACCATTGATTCAGACTTAAACAAAAATGCAACAAATTACAGAGATAACCATAAACACATATATGCAGTAGAAATAATACTTCATTTCATTACTATAAAATACTGAAATATGCTTACAAACAGAGTTGGAAATAAACCAACTAGGGCGATGGTAGCTTATCTCTTAGAAGAGATGTGGTGGCTACATGCCTCTGAGCTATCTTACAATGAGGCTCGAAGGCCTATTTATTGTTGAGAAATAATGGAAAACGCTTCACATCCCAAAACCTAACCCTAGAAGGTGAAACACCAAATTGTGGGCCCCGTTTGGGTAAATTGGTACATCAATTTCTCGGGGTCATAACTTTGGCATACGATCTCTATTTGACACATACAATAGCTCGTTAGAAAGATCTATCCGAGAACTACCACTTTGGGAAAGGAAATAGCAGTCCAAGGACCTATGTTGCCTCTATATTTTCCAAAAAACGTCTTTTAGGAGCTCAAAATGGCTCCGAAAGTTCAGGACCCAAAAAACTGCTAAAAATAGTAAACTCTTCTACAATTTAGGAAACTGAAAAGACTGAAAGAGACAGTTGTAGGGGTCCAAATGGGATAGGTGGGTGGCCACGAACATCTACCTAGATCAGAAGTACCATATACATGTAGGTTGGGTTCATTAAAGTAGTGTATGCATTCTGAAGTATGATTTTTGAGGTTGCAGCTGGTTTTAAATGATGATGCAGGTTTCTGGGTTCAATAGAGTGTTCTGGTGATAGTGATCTGACTATTCAGATTAATTGATTATTGGTTGATGCAGTTTGAAAGTTCTGACGAGTCCAGTGTGAAATTTTGATGAAACAAGGCCTTCATTTTGTATTGTTATGTACTAGGATCATCCAGTCTAAAAGTTAAGGAAACGTGGTCCCTAGATGAAGAGAGAAGGTCGTAGACTTTTGTAGGTACTTGTAAACATATCGGCAAGTACAAGAGCTAGGGGGTTGTAGCTCCCTTCTAGTCAAATCTGGAAAATGAGAGAATTTTGTAGCCTTCTGCATGTGGGTGCCTGCGTACTGGTATGATTTTGCACTAGTACAAGATTGTAAATATATTTTCTTTATATTAAAAGAAGATAGACACGATAATAGCAGGTGGTTTTTCTCTCACATTAGGTTTCCACCTTAAATCCTATTGTTCATGTGTGTTCCCTACGTTTGATGGTTTATTATGTTATTACTACACATAGTTACTGTATAATAAATCACTGATGCATTGATTAAATATCAACACATGATAAGTTGACTAAATCGGTATACGCTTATTTCTCTAATCAAAGTAGCGCACACATGTAAGTTCACTTCACTAAAGTAGTGCATATAGATATGTTTGGGAAATGAAAAATTATTGAATTGTAAATACCGATTCATGCCCCCTCTTAGTATTATTTCCAACAATTGGTATCAAAGCAGGTCATTCAGAACAAGCTTGATCACTTGAAGGGAGCTATTTCAAGATGAAAAATCACGAAAGCATGTGATCTATCAAACCACCAATCTTGAATGGGAAAAACTGGGTATATAGGAAAATAAGAACGAGAGCTTATCTTTAGTCGCTTGGAGATGATGTTTAGGAAATTGTGGAAGGAGGATATCAATTTGCAGCAGCAATACCTACAGATACAGCAAGTAAGAAGTTATACAAAATCGACACTAAAGCAGTCAATACTTTATTGGGAAGTCTGTCTAAATTAGAATTCGTCAAAGTCATGTAGCTCAAGACAGCCAAAGAGATATGGGACAAAATCATTTAGAGCTTTGAAGGATACTCCCAAGATTAACGTGCTAAGCTCCAAATAATGATAATTCAGTATGAAACTATTAAGATGCATAGTGATGAAAGTATTTCTAGTTACTTTTTACATGTAGATGAGATTGTTAATTGTATGAAGAATCTGGGTGAAGAGATAAAGAAGGCTACTTTAGTAGAGAAAAAATTGAGATCTTTGGCTTCTAAATTTGAGTGAAAAGTATCTGACATAAAAGAAAAAAAAGGATCTTCAATCTATTACTGTTGTTCAACTTCATCGAATTCTAACTGCCTTTGAAATGAGGAAAGGAGTTCCATCAAATATGACAGAAGCCGCTTTCAAAGCTTCAACAAATGGAAAAGAAGAGTGCGATGAATCAGGATATATTTCAAAAGAAGAAGACGAGGTAAAATTTGTCAAGAAGATTCAACCGGGTTCCGGAAAATTCAGAGGTAAGCTACCATTCAAATTTGTTTCTTATGGTAGATTTGGCCATTATGCTGCAAAATGTCCTCATAAAAATAAAAATTAAAAGGGAAAGGAATCTGCAAAAGGCAATAGAAAATAGGTTGTTAATCGAAGAAGTTACTATACTGATGAAGATAGTGATGGATTATCTAATAGTGATGAAGATGAAACTGAACAAGATTATAAACTACTCATGGCTTATGACAATGATGATTTTTTGGATTCCTTAGAAGAGGAAGACTTTCTTGAAGAAATCACAAAACTCAAAATATGTTTGGAAGAAAATAATATGATCATAGACACGTTTACACATCAACTCACTGAAAGAGAAAATCACAATGAAAAACTAGAATGTGAAGTTGTGCGTCTACTAGAGAAGACAAAATATCTTAATCTTAGATTTGCTAAAGGATCAGAAACTTTAAATGAAATCATCAAGGTTCAATGTTCTCCTCTTATAAAGACAGGTCTTGGATATACTAAAGAATCATCCCAATTAAGTTGTTAGCCTCCACCCGAAGCTATCTTGATGCAGTAAATACAAGTGAACAATATGTCAATCATTAGCAAAATCCTAAAAGTACTCATCAGGTAAATCATGCTCAATTTATTCCAAGGATGAACATCAGTAGAAGCATCAACCAAAAGGTAAACAATGCCAAAAGATTGTATGATCACAGAAACTTCTTTAATGGATAATTCTTGTGACGCCACAACTTTGGGCATAAGGCTGCTCAATGTGTTTCTTACAAAACTATCATGACTAGAGAAGCATGAAATTAAAGGAGCGTAACAGGAATCAAGAAAAGTTCCTATAATAAATTCTCTCCTCTTGAAGATGAAATTGAATGTTCGTTTTGTAATAACTTTGGTTATGAAGAATATGAATGTAGGAGAAAATTTCGGCTAACACTTCAAAAGGAGGAATCATCATCAAATTCCAAGGTATGGAGAAAGAAGGAAGTTCAATTAGAAAGATGTGGCATAACTCTGTTGCAGAAGGACAAGCAAATCAGGGGTACATTAACATCGGCTACTCCAAACACATGACGGGTGATAAAGAGAAACTTAATTCATATAATTCTTTGGAAAAGGAAAAGAATGTCTCATTTGGAAATGACACACCAACTGTCATTAAAGGTAAATGTTCTCCTTATTTGAAAGAAATGGTTAAAGCTAAAAATGCCACGTATGTAGACGGTTTAAAGCATAACTTGTTGAGATTCCGTTAAATGTGTGATCAAGGAAATGAAGTTGTGTTTAGATCAAAAGGATGTGTAGTTCGTGACCCTGATATAGGAAAGACCGTAATCAAAGGTACAAGAACTTCAAAAAAATACTCAAAGGAGGACAAAAAAAATGTTATCTAAGAAAAACAGATGAAAACTGGTTATGGCACAAAATATTGGGGCATCTAAGATTTTCTCAAATAATAAAAACATGCAGGCTCAAGGTAGTCTGTGATCTTCTAGATATCAGCACTCCAGAAAATACCATATGCAAACCATGTCAAGTCGGTAAGCAAACCAGATTTCATTTCAATGAAAAAGAAGGATCAACAAGTAAGCCTCTTGAACTCATCCATATTGATTTATGTGGACCAACAAGGAAAAAGTCACCTCATGGAGAAGAATATTTTAATTTATTCATTGATTTTTTTTCTAGAATGTGTTGGATAGGTCTAATAAAGCATAAATACAAAGCATTTGAAAAGTTTAAATCATTCAAAGCTTTAGTTGAAAATGAATCAGATCGAAAAATCAAATATATTAGATGAATTCTTTGATTTTTGAAAATAACATGGAATAAAAAGGCAGTTCTTAGTCACCATAACTCCTCAATAAAATGGCACAATGGAAAGAATGAACGAAACAATTCAACAAATGGCTTCAATTATGCTTGATGAATCTAGAACTCCTGCAACCTTCTGGGGTGAAGTTGTGTTTATTGCCATGACTATTCTCAACAAATTTAATGTTCGGGTAAATAATGATCAAACTCCATATGAACTCCGGTATGCTAAGACTCCTACTGTAAAACACTTTATAATTTTTGGAAGTAAATGTTTCACCAAAGGGACTAATGAAAAACTTGGTAAGTTTGAGCCCAGAGTGAACGAAGGAATTATTCTTGGTTATTCATTCAGAAGCAAAGGATAAAAATGCTATAATAAAAGACTATAGAAAATTGTTGAATGCATTAATGTAGTAATTGATGAAGCATGCAGAAATCTGGAACATATGAAATCAAAAAACTAATATGACAATGAGGAAGACAATGAATGCTTTCCCATATCAAATCAAAATGATATAGAGGAAGAAGCCAATGAGGCATCAGAAGAAGATACAACAAACATGGAAAAGACTCCATCCAGGTATGTTCAAAAGAATCATCTAGAATCTCAAATTCTAGGAGAAAAAGGTTCTGGAGTACAGACAAGAAGAAATCTTACATGAACCTCTAGTTATCTAGCATTACTATCCTCCATATAACCACATAATGTAAATGAAGCTAGCAAAGATAAATATTTGGTTAAGGCCATGGATGAAGAGCTTGACCAAATTGAAAAGAATGATACTTGGGAATTAGTTCCTAGAACTCATGATAAAAATGTTATAGGAAAAAAATGGATATTTAAGAATAAGTTGAATGAAAATGGAGAAGTTATTAGAAACAAAGCAAAACTTTTTTGTAAAGGGTATGCTTAACAAGAAGGTATAGACTTTGAAGAAACTTTTCCACCTGTTGCTAGACTTGAATCCATGAGAATGATTCTTTCTCTTTCAAGTTTTCGAAAATTCAAAGTATATCAAATGGATGTAAAATCATGTTTTCTTAATGGAGATTTAGAAGAAGAATTTTATATTGAGCAACCCGAAGGATTCATTCTAGGAAATGATGCAAATGCTATATGTAAGCTCGAAAAGGCTCTATATTGTAAGAAACAATCTCCAAGGGCCTGGTATTATTGTCTTAACAAATATCTACAACAACAAGGCTTAACAAAAGGTTCTGCAGACAACAACTTATATACAAATATTGAAAATGATAAACTGCTAATTATTGTTGTTTATGTTGATGATATCATCTTTGGTAGCAATGAAGAATCTATGAGTCAAAACTTTGCTTCGAGTATGCAGGAAGAATTTGAAATGTCCTTACTTGGTGAACTTACTTATTTTCTTGGTCTACAAGTACAACAAACAAAAGATGGTACTTTTGTTTCACAAACCAAATATCTCAAGTAGATTCTGAAGAAATACGGAATTGAATATTCTAAACCTGTATGTACTCCAATGGTAACAGGATGCAGTCTCAGCTCTAACGATGAATCACTTACAGTGAATCAACTGCCATAAATATTTATGATTGGAAGTATACTTTATCTAATAGGTACCAGACTTGATATAATATATGTAGTAGGAATTGTTGGGAGGTTCTAAGCAAATCCAAAGGAACCATGTCTTCAGGCTTTAAAACTAATATTCAAAAATTGTTATGAAACCAGCTCACAAAAATATAGAAAATATAGATAAACACCCTTAAAATAAACCTCTTCGAGGGGAAAACCTCCTTTACATTACACAAATGAACAATTCTTGCATGATACAAATGAGAAGACCTCCTTTATATATATAGGAGTTTAAGGGGTCATAATATAATGAGAGACGACGTAACAATAATAATATAAGGGAAAAATAATAACAATAGTGGGCTTTTATGGGGTATAATAATAACAATGTGGGGACTACATGGGCACAACAATATAATAATGGGTTTGTTCTAATAACAATAAGGGGTTACACTAGTAGTATAGGGCCCTAACATGCCCCTCTCCTTCAAAAAGTGTTGTCCTTAATGCTTGAGTAGTTCTTGATGCTTCTGTATAAAAGTCTTGTCCTCCCATGTGAAATCTTTAGTGGGTAAGTTCTTCCACTTGATGAGATACTCTAAAATTGATCAATTTCATAGCTGTCAGGTTCTTGTTTCTATGGCTTCTCTAGGTTCCAGTATGATTTTTCCTTCCTCATCAAGTTCTGCAAATATTGTTTGAACTGGGATCTTTTGCAACTTTTGAATGAGTGGCCACACTTCTTCATCCTTCTTCCATTCATCCCTTGCTTCATTTATACAATATGGTTGGATAATAGAAATAATACAGTGCTTCCACATCCTCATCCCTTCTTGAGAGTGCATCTGGGACAACATTTTGCTTCCCTTTTTTGTAGATGATTTCAAAGTCATAACCCAACATATTTGTGACCCATTTTTTTAGTTCTTCTAAAGATAATATGTGTTCTAAAAAGTATTTAAGACTATCATGATCCATTTTTACCTTGAAGTTTCTTCCCATTAGGTAAGGTCACCATTTCTTAAGTACATGTAGTATTGCCAACATTTCATTCTCATAAATATCTTGCTTGAGATGTAGCCGTAAAAATACTCAATCACATACATCAAAATTTATTTCACTATGACGTTCATCTACTTGTTGTTTCATTTGATTCTGCACCAAAGTGGCATTATCCTTTAAAAGTTGGAGAAATTGTTGTTGATGGTCGATGTGATCTTTCACAGCTTGAACCCTTTTATTCTTGATATGTACTTCTATCTTAAGAGTTTGAGGAGTGGTAATTTATTCCAATGCATTACAAGATATGGCCGAATTCATTTCTTGATGCTCGATGTGATCTTTCACTTCTTGAACATTTTTCTTCTTGTGATGTCCTTCTATCTTGATAGATTGAGGAGTGCTAATTCTGGCCAATGCATTACAAGATATGGTCAGATTCATTTCTTCTTTCTCGATGTGATCTTTCACTTCTTGAACCTTTTTCTTCCTGATATGTCCTTCTATGTTGAGAGTTTGAAGAGTGGTAATTGTTGCCAATTATTTACAAGATATGATTGGATTCATTTCTTCTTTCATTGGGGTTGGCTCCTGGTGTATATCCTCTTCTTTTGACGTATCTTGATCATTTTCTTAATCCTCTTCACAATATGGAGACTACATGGGCACAACAATATAATAAGGGGTTTGTTCTAATAACAATAAGGGGTTACAATAACAGTATAGGGACCTAACAAATATCTTCAAGGAACTCAAGACTTTGGTCTATGGTATCCTAAAGATACAGATCTCACTCTTCATGCATATACAGATGCAGATTGGGTAGGAAATGTTGATGATTGAAAAGGCACTAGTGGAGGTGCATTCTATATGGGATCACAGTTAGTGCCTTGGTTCAAGAAGAAATAAAGTTTGATTGCCTTATCTACAGCTGAAGCGAAATATGTGGCTACTGCATCTTGCTGCACACAACTACTCTAGATGATGAAAACATTGCAAGACATTCAAATAACATGTTCTCCACCCATCTCCATTTTATGTGATAATACAAGTGCCATCAATATTTCAAAAAATCTAGCCATGCACTCCAAGACCAAGCACATACCCATTAAGTACCATTTTCTACGAGAACAAGTGCTTGAACAAAATTTTAAATTAGAGTATGCTCCCTCCAAAGAACAATTTGTTGATATATTCAACAAACCACTTCATAGAGAAACTTTTGAATATCTCAAACAAAAGTTGGGAGTAGTTTCTGCATCATCCTAATATTAAATCTTGTTTTCAAAGGAAGGTTCCTATACACTGGTTTCATGAAGGATAGTCGCATATATACGTGAGTTTTTGTTGCTGCAGGAGTGTATATGTTTTTCTTATAGAAAAACAGTGAGTCTGATATGGGTGCTTAGTCTGATATTGATGATTACAGTCCACTGATATGCTTTGTTTGTTAATTTTTATCTAACTGATGAAGACGACTTGATGAATGATTTGTTGATAATGCACAGGTAGCACAGGTTCAAGGGGAGCATTAATCTTATCAATAATTCTGCATTGTTGGCATTATGGTTGCTGATTATAGCTATGGTTTTAGATATTCATATCAATTGTTCCATAGGTCATGTAGAGATCTAGGGTGTAATATGTCTCATTTTGTCATAGTCTATTTTTGAATGAGTCCTATTGGACATATGATGTAATGTGTATCCCCACTTTGCATGGGAAGGATGATGTAATAATTTCTATATTTTAGTCATGTATAAACAATTAGTATATCCCCAATTGGTTGGGTGGATGAGTAAAATTTGGTATATCCCCTCTTGGTTGGATGATTGATGTATGTATGAGTGATTGGTCTTAGGGAGTTCATACTCACTTAATTGGGTTATAGAGTCATGTTATTTTTTTCTTTTAATTATCTTTGTAGACTCTTCATGTAATTAGGGGGAGATTGGACAACATAATGTATCTCAAAGGGGGAGAATATCTTGATCCGCCCCTTGCCCTTAATGTCAAAGGGGGAGATTATTTTGGTGTTTCTTGATATCTCTAATAGTTCCTACAGCTTGGAGTAATCAACACCAATATGATTTCCGTCAAGTCCAAAGGGTGAGATTGTTTGCCTTATGATATAGGTGTTGTCCTTGATGGAAACTCACTCACAGGTCAGCTCAAATTTGATAAAAGGAAATTCACATTGTAATAGGTCAATTCAGAGGTAACAAGGGATTGGTACAAAAGAACAGGAAGTTGAAACAAAGGTCTATTGATTAGATTCAAGAAGTTGAAGGAAAATGATGTTTTAAGATAGCTTAAGTTGTATACAAAGGTTCATCTTGACAAAGAAGTGTATACACGTAGGTTCATAGAACAAAAAGTGCATATACATATGCACACACTTTCACAATAGGAAAAGTGTGTATCGGTTGGAAAATCAGGAAAATTCAAGAGTAAAGAATACCAAGGGTCAATACCATGGTATTAGCTCACAATTTTGAGCAGAGTAACGACTATTTGATCCCATCCAAGAATACCATAGGCTCTAGGTGTTGTTTCGGTCCAAGGTATTGAGGAAGACCAAAACCTATATAAGGAGGAGAAGATCAAAGAGTCAAGTGTGAAATTGAAACACTTTCTTAGGAATACTTCTATCTGAAGTATACTTTATGTTGCAGGGGTTATGATTATGATATAATTTGAAATATTTTGTGCACCTCTGATACAATGTTGGATCAAGATCATGAGACCTAAAATGAATTATCATTGTATGATCTAATTTTCATTGGGATAGATCTGATTGCTTACGCATGTTTTATTCATTAAATTTCATGATCTGGGTATGTTTGAAGTGTGGAATAATAATGAAGTTGTAAGTTAATATTTGTAGATCTATATGCTGGTTCGCCTTGGTAAAGGCGCGTATACACGTAGGTTTGACTCTTCCAAGTAGCATATGAAAAAGAAAATCCTGTTATTCAGAAATGACTAATCTATCTGATCAATGCTCCTGTTTTATTTTTTTCTGTCAATGAAGTCTTACTAGATCTAAAAGTAAAATTGAATGCATAAGGAGTTTGTGTCTGATTGATTGATTGATTAAGTGAGAAGGGTTATCTTTGTTGTTGTCTGTCTAGATCTCTGTAAATTGATAGTATATGTTTAGAATATCACTGGTTGATACATATCTGATTCAGAAGTTTTTATGATTCAGTGGTTTTGAAGGTATGCGTAGGTTTTGTTAAAGGAAGTAGCATATGCATGTAGGTTGGGCTCATTAAAGTAGCATATGCATTTTGATGTTTGATTTTTGAGGTTGCAGATAGTTCTGAATGATGATGCAGGTTTTCTGGGTTCAACAGAGTGTTCTGGTGACGATGATTTGACTGTTTAGATTAATTGATTGTTGGTTGATGTAGTTTGAAAGTTTTGATGGGTCTAGTGTGAAAATTTGATGAAATGAGCCCTTCATTTTGTATTTTTGTTTACCAAGAGCATCTAGTTTGAAAATTAATGAAACGTGGTCCCTAGAGGAAGAGAGAAGGTTGTAGCCTTTTGTAGGCTCATGCCTACATACTAGTAAACATATCGGCTAGTACAAGAGCTAGGGGGTTATAGCTCCCTTCTAGTAGAAGCTGGAAAATGAGAGAAGGTTGTATCCTTTTGCAGGTGAGTGCCTGCGTACTTGAATGAGTTTTCACTAGTACAATACATATTTTCTTTATATTAAAAGAAGACATGGACAACATCAATAGGTGGTTTTTCTCCTGCATTGATTTTCCACCTTAAATCTTGGTGTCCATGTGTGTTGCTTATGTGTGATGGTTTATTATGTTATTACAGCACATAGTTACCTTATAATAAGTTACTAATGCACTAATTAAGATCATCACATGATAAATTGACTAAATCTTAAGTTCTTTGGGTATACACTTGTTTCTCTAATCAAAGTAGTGTGTACACGCAAGTTCACTTCACTGAAGTAGCATATATAAATATGTTTGGGAAATGAAAAATTATTGAATTGTAAATACTTATTCACCTCCCCATCCCCCTCTCAGTATTATTTCCAACAAATATTTCCATTGGCCTCAGTTTCTACGAGAACCAAGTTTATGGGCTTGCAACATTTCACTAGAATTTTGGTAGAATATGAGTTTTCGAAAGTTGTCTTAGTTGATTTCCCATTCATGTACTCAAAATGAAATGAATGATTGAATGGAGACAACAAGAAATTATACTATTATTTATCGTTTCATTTTATGCTTCTGTAAATCCCAAAGAATGAATTGAAATTATGTGCTTATCATGGATGATGATGAAGGGAGTTGTAATATCAAAGAGTGAAAGGCTCGTTTTACAAGAGCTATTATGGAGAACTATCATGCTGGTCCATATCTAATATGAATTGTATTTTAATGAAGGGAATAGGGAAGTAGAATATTGTAACACTTTGCAGCTTTTGAGATCATCAATCTCATGTTTTCTTCCACAAGGTGAGAGAAAGGGCAACTAAGATTTCTCCTCCCTTGGGCACCCTTAGTCCCTTATTAGCAAGAAACATACTTCCTTATGGTTGTCCCCAAATCCTTAACACAATAATTTTGTAAACGTAAATGCATATGTTGGGAAGCCAGAGATGTTGTCCAAACTTATAACATCCATACAAATAAATTTTCAAACAAATGTTTGTTGGCTCCATAGTTTCTAGAGAATGATCCAAATAAGTTTCTTTGGGTACACAAAGTGTTCGGAAATGGTCCTGCCATCAAATTACTACTGATATGTTCCATTACAAAGTGATTAATATTTGAAATGAAAGATTAATGACAAATCTTTCGAAAATTACTTTTTACTTAAAATATTTCTATTCCATCTTGAAACTCTCACTACACACATCGATTGAAAGGTAAATAACTAGTAAATAATGAATTCTAAACAAACAGGGATGCTAAGAAAGATAAGAAACCTCCAGGTAATGAATTTTAAACGAAAATTATGTTAAGGAACTTGCTATCACCAGAACATATTTCTTGTGAATTTGTTTTGCAGATCAACGCTGGTGCTTGGAATCTAGAGACACCATCCACATTTGCATGTGTTTCTTCCAAGATCAACAAATAAATGCATGCTCACTCGTATTTTCTGGTAGAAGATACCTTGAAGATTTTTGGGTACAAAAACTATTCGAAAATGACAATTCTCATATATGAATTCAAGAAGATATGAGATATAAAATCCAATATAACTATTATGTTGTTCCAAATAGTTATTTTTGGATCTCCACCACCAATATGATCCAACGATGTAGATTCTTTTAATCATCTAACACACAAATCGATGATTTCACAATGAGGCATGATGGCATCGAGGGGAGTTCTTCTCAAAGGGGAATGTCTTACGACGTAATTATGTTAATTTCGAAGTTGTTTAAATTATGTTTATATTTTATAAAGTTTCAAACAGTTCACTCTTTAACAATTACGGGCTCTACTAATTTTGAAATTGTTTGAATTATATTTATGTTTTATAAACTTTTGAACAAAACCGATATAATAAAGTTTTTATTATAAACTAAACTTATTTTTTATTTATTTATTTATTTTTAATTATGAATTAAAAGAATCATTTCATACTTATATTTTCTTCAACTATTTAATACAATACTCTTCCACACAATCATTGTCTTAATTCTAATTTTAAATATTTATTTAAGTAAAATGATATATTATATAATTTTAATTAATTTAATTTAAATAATTTAATTTCAACTATTAATTTTATATATATTTATTTTAAAGGTTCAAAATAAGATAAATTAAAAAATTTTAAAAATAAATTCTGAATAAAATAAATACAAATAAGCTGTGAAATATATATATATATATATATATATGAAAAGTTTAATATTAAGTCTATCTAAACTAAAAATTCAATTATGATTAATGGTCTATTGGAGTGTTTTATATTGAGTATATAATTATATAAATATTGACGATGTTTAATTTAAATTTATGTTTAATAAACTTTTGAAGAGTTCACTCTTCAGAGCATATAGAGCATATAGGCGTGGTCGTGCATCTAGTGGCGACAAGGAAGGGAATGTGGACCATGGCCATGGAGCAGGTATGTGAGTCTAAGTAATAGGCTAGGGTGTGTGGATCTTTTGGGGCATTTAGCTATTGGTCAGCCTATTAGCCTTGCTACCATTCGTGACATGTTCCAGTCTGTTCTGGATCATCTGGAAGCTTACAACAAAACTAGAAAGGAAGAGCATGAGGTTATCATCACGACACTTAATCAGTTGCAATAATTTCAATTCCATGACAGAGAAAGGATTGCGGTGGTTTGGCAAGGGGGGAATTTTCTAGAAGAAAAGGTCGAGAAGCTAGAATCGTGGTTGGCTCACTTTGAGCAGCATGTTAAGTATCTATACCACCCTTTCCCCCTCCAGGAACTGGGTCAAATAATCAAGCGTCAATTACTTCTGATGTTTGAGTATGCTCATTGGTTTCCATCATGTTTTTTTTGTCTTTTGGTGCTTTGGCTTGTTAGACTTTGGACTACTGTTCTGCTTCTTCTACTATTCCTTTATAATATGGTGATAACATTAGTCAATAAAAGTGATCACGGTGATACCGCTTACATTTTGATATCCATATAGTTTCCTTCTGCTAAATAAATAGAATCTTGACTTACAATTTTTATTTTTTTTATCTGAAATACTATTATATAAATAAATAATTTAAATATTTTTTAAACAGTTAAAAATAATTTAATATTCAATTTTTTTATTGCTAAAATAAAAATTATAATTTGAGTCTTATCACATGAACATCACAAACTTGGATGTATCCAAAACATTAAAAACAAATGCAGATCCAACCTTATATTCTTTTGTGGATATGGGGGGTATAATAATGGACTGTGGTCATCGACCATGATTTCAAGAGCTAAGCTCTAGCAATTTTATTTTTTTTTTATAAGTAAGAGTAGTACCTTATATTAAACTTAACCAAATGTAAATTTTATACAAAGGGCCACACCTGGTCTGTGAGAATTTAATAGTCCACGAGGCAGGCCAATCCAAACCCATCACCCAAAATCAAGAACAACCACAGAAGAACTTCCTAGGAGTCATCTAGTAGACTGTCAGAGCTGTTGCACAAAAAAACCTAAATGAAATTGGAGGGCAAGTCCTAGAATTTTCGTAGGACCCTAAGCCAAACAAAACCAATCTAATCTAACCCAAAGGAGTTGAAAGCAAAATAATCCGAAATAATTTTCGGATCTGCCAAAAGTGCACAAACGATCCCCACTATAGATCCAAAAACTGAGATCCAACGGTCATCAAGAATATTGGAAGGACAAGAAGCACGAGAGTTAGCTACCTCATAAGGGCAGTTTTCTCTCTCCTCACCCCACAACATGTCACTTAAAGAATCGAATTGGAGCCAAACAAAGAATAACCGGAAACCATGCAGCCTCCGTCTAATATACTACCAATGTTTTGGAGTGGTAGACGCGTAGGAAAACCTACATTCATTTTTGCCATGTGTAGTCCCATGATTTCTTGCCATGGTCAGTCCTAGAGCCAATCCCGTTGCAACACTAGTCGAATAGAAAACTGACAAACAGACCCAAAAGAAATTAAAAGCGTTTTCCGGGTTTGAACAAAACAAACCAACAATCACCACTACTGATCCAAAACCTAAGATACAACGACCATCGGGAATATTACAAGGACAAGAAGCACGAGAGTTAACTACTTGATGAGGGTGGTTTCCTCTCTCCTTGCCCCGTGACGTGTCGCTAAAAGAGTGGAATTGGAGATCGCCATGAAAAAATCGTAAACCATTTAAACCCTGCCTGATATACTGCTTGCAGTTTTGGTGTGTTTGACTCGCGGGAAGACCGACACTTCCTTTTTCCATGTATCGTTCCTTGATTCCATCGATTAGGCTTTCCATGAGCCAATCCCGCTCACTTGGAATCTTCTTCAGCCACCACCTTCATCGAATGACACTAGCTACTCCATCCTGTGAAGTTGTCTGAGTCACACCATGCGTCATTAAATCACGAGGAGCCCAGACTATAGAATTCATCACCCTCCTTCTGGTCTTTAATATTTCTATGTTCCATCTTGTTGTTCCATAGGTCCATATCCTGGAAAGCTTGACAGAGACAGTCCCCCCGCAGTTTACCTAGGGGAAGTGAATCCCAAGCATATCTCGAGTCCCTATCCCTATTTGTGACTCCCTCATTCACCAGACGATTTGCTAACATGTTAGCCTTCCTTTTCATATGAAAAAAACTTATGGTTTTAAGGGTTCACAAGTGAGATTGGATATGGTAAAAAACCTGCAAGAGCTTCCAATGTTTCGACACTTTATCTGGAGAGGTTCCATTACTGATTTTCTTAGCTACTCTAATAATTAATTCTGAATTCGCTTCAATTATGACATTGTGTGAGCTTGAAAGCATTAGGAGTTCCAAGCATTGCTCGAGTGCCATGTGCTTCACCATGTTGTATGTGGCCTTCCCCAAGTGACCATGGAAGATCATTTGAATTTGACCTTTTTCGTCTCTTATGGCACCCCCAAAGCCCGCTACTCCTAGGTTGCCCTTGGCTGCTCCATCAATATTCACTTTTAAGAAACCATTGGGAGGAGGTTTCCATATGGAGACACACTTATTTGTGAGGCTTCTTTCCTTCATAATTCCTAAATGATTGATACTCTGGAGACCCAAGTGAAGTAAAACTCTCATCTCATGAGGCAGGGGAAGATATTTAGGGAGAGCTTTCAGCGAGCCTTTTACTATGTCTTTGATCTGCCTTAGAATTTTCGCCATTATATTTTGAGGCCTACTTGTTTTGTTTTGAAGATACGATTGTTGCATTCTTTCCACACATTCCAAATGACAAAACTTGGAACCAGAATCCAGGCTTTTGTTCACGATCTCATTCCCTGAGAAATTCTTTCTCCAGTTTTTTAGAGTGTTGGATATGCTTAGCCTGTCCCTATTGGTTTGTCTGAAAATAGTGGCCACCCAGTCCCACACTATTGAAGTGAAAGGAAATAGGTTGAGAAGGTGTTCACTCATCTCCTCGTGAGTGCCACAAAAGTAACACCTGGAAGGGCCAATGAAGCCTTTCTTGAGGAGATTCTCCCAACTTAATATCTTGTTTTGATGCATAGCCAAATGAAGAGCTTTATTTTCATCCAATGCTAACTTTGACAAAGTTTCTTCCAGATCTGATCAAGATTCACAAAGTTAAATCCCGTGACTTCCTATTTGGCCTCTTTGAAGTTAAAGTTTCCTTCAGTATTCTTTTCCCATCTTAATTGATCCGGTGAGGATGAGACAAGAATCCTTCTGTGCTCGAACTCCTGGGTGAGGGCTTCTGCTTTGGTTTTCAGCTAGTTTTCATCACTATATCCTAGCTCCTTCTATTCCCTCCATTTTCCATTGCTTCTTCTCTCATTCCAGAAGTCCTTTACCAGAACCATACCCTTGCTGTCAGTGTCATTTTTTAGATCTACAAATTCATCCTTGTATAGATTGCGTTCCTGTTGCTAGTTGTCCTCCCAAAAATGAGCAAGATACCCTGCCCGAATTTCCCAAAAACAATGCTGTCGTAAAATGTTTTTATTCTTCTAGGCAAGGTTCCAAATATGGGAGCCCATGATATGCCCTGAAATTCTAATATGATCCTTTTCCTGCCAGTGCTTGGCATATTTTTTCTTCCAAAACTTAGCCTAGGGGGCATTTGGTTCCTTGATCCATCTCCACCAAAGCTTGGCTCCTGAGAGTTTGCTGAGGGTCTCAGGATCATGAAGCCCCAAACCACGATGGCTTTTAGGTTTACAAAGTTTGTCCCAGGCGTCTAAAGCCCACTTCTTTTTCTCTTCCCCTCTGCCCCACATAAAATCCCTTTGAATGTGTCTTATTAGCTGCTTAATACCTTGAGGAGCAGGAAGAGCTAAAAACATAAAAATGGGAATGGCCTACAGGCCCGCCTGTGTGAGCACAAGGCATCCTACCAAATTCAATGTTCTGCATGTCCATTTTTTGATCTTGTCCTGAAGTTTATTTAAAATGGGCTCCCACGCTCTCTTGCTTAGCAGTTTGTCAGTAAGAGGATTGCCAAGATATTTGGAAGGTAGTTGTTCTCTTTGAAATCCAAGAATTTTGGTAATATTTCTCTGAATAGGAATATGAGTATTAAAGAAAAAAACTTTGGACTTGTTAAGGCTTACATTAATGCCTGTTGCCATAGCAAATTCGTTTAGGATACTTTTGATTGATCTGGCCTCCTTGATAGTGGGTATGCCCTACAACATAGTATCATCTACAAATTGTTGATGAGTGTTGGCGTCTCCATTTGTAGTAAGTTTCATACCCTGAATTCTCCATTCAACCTTTGCCCTCTTAATTTCTCTACCTAGCCCTTCCATCATGAGGACGAAGAGGAATGATGAAAGCGAATCTCCTTGTCTGAGCACTCTTGAGGGAGTGAAGGTCCTTGAGGGAGCACCATTAAGCAGCATGGAAAAACTAGTTTAGGTAATTGATGCCATGACCCATCTTATCCAGTTCTGATCAAAACCATAGGCTTTTAGAATCACTCTTATGTAAGCCCAACTCAATTTTTCATAGGCTTTCGCGAGGTCCAACTAAATTATCATGCCAGCATGTTTGTTGGTTTTGAGAGAGAATACAACCTCATGAGCTTGGATAATATTGTTGAGAATTTTCCTTCCCTCCACATAGCTTGTTTGCTCCTCCGAAATGAGAGAGGGAAGAAGTGGTTTGAGTCGATTGGAAATTGATTTGGAGATAATTTTGTACACCACATTACATAAGGCTATGGATCTAAAACCATTTGGCGTCATGGCATTTTCCTGCTTTGGAATTAGAGCTATGAAGGATGCATTTAGAGCCTTTAGTACCTTTTTGGATCTTCTTGAGTCTTCAACCACTTCGAGGATATCATTTGTGATAGTGTCCCAACAGGCCTTGAATAAGTCTACATTGAATCCATCCAGGCCAGGTGCTTTTCCACTCTGCATTTCATTAAGCACTTCACTGACCTCCTCTTCCGAAACTGGCCTGTTGAGATTGTGGTTGTCCTCTTTTGTAACCAACTTAGGGATATACTGAGTGAAATGTTAAATGAACCTAGATCTATTGTCTTGAGGTTCCTTTGCAATATTGCAGAAGTGAACAAGGACCGATTCCATATCACTATGAGAAGCTAGCTCAATGCCTTGAGAATCCTTGAGCTTCATGATTCTATTGTGTGCCCTGTGAGCTATGGTGGTTTTGTGAAATAATTTTGTGTTTCTTTCTCCCTCTTTGATCCATTGTATTCTTGATTTTTGCCTCCAGAAAATTTCTTCTTGTAAGCATCGATTTCCCCATTCTTCCTACAAAGAGTTAGTTAATTTTTGCCTCTCTTCGGTGAAGCCTTCTCTGATGATGATCTAATTGATCTCCTGGAGCTTCAATTCAACTTCTCTCTTGGCTTTGAAGATATCTCCAAATTCATTTTTGTTCCAAACTTTAAGACGAGATTTTATATGTTTAAGTTTTTGCTGGAGCATGTACATTTTTGAACCCTGAATATTCAACTCCCCTCTCCACCATGTCTCAACATTATTAGTGAGATTAGGATGTGAGAGCTAGGCATTTTCAAACCTGAAAGGTCTACTTCTCTAAGTACCCATAAAGGTGGCTTCTAGTTGTATAGGCCAATGATCAGATCCTCCAAAGGGTAGAATGGAGGCTGTCATGGTAGGTCCTGAGAGAAAGAGGTCCTCTCAAATCATGAATTTGTCAAGTTTGGAAGCAACTTGATGGGCCCCTCCCCTTTTGTTGTTCGAGGTGAAGGTTCCATTTATTGTTTCAATATCAACCAGCCTCATGTTCCTAATGAAGTTCTGGAAGGTCATAGAGTCTCTGCCTAGATATCTAGTGCCTCCCTTTTTTTCTGAAAGAGATCTTATCATATTGAAATATCCTACAACAGTGCAAGGTAGAGTGGAATGTCTCTCTCTAAGTTCCCTCAGGGAAGTGAGAAGCTTGAGCTTATCTACTAGCTTTTGAGGTCCATAATCATTCGTAATCATGTATAGCTCCTTGTCCCCTACAGGTTGACATATCAGGGAGAGGTAGTTCCTGGTTGCTTCAGCATCCAGAATTCTCAATTTTTGTGGGTCCCGCAAAGTGAGAACCCCCCTGTCGAGTGATCTGCCTTGACCTCTAAATACTCATATTTTCATAACCGCTTACTATGAATATCTCTTATCTTTTCCATCGAACATTTTGTCTCTTGAATAAAAACCATCTCTAGTTTTTCTTCTTTCGTTCTGTTACTAGGATTTCTTTGTTTCCTTCTATGACCTATTCCTATAATATTCTAGGTTGTGAACTTCATTAAGAAAGATTAGTAAAGGAATAGTTGGTGAGATCTTTCATCTTACTTGATTTGATCAACAGTTTTCCACATTCATACAATAGTTCATTTTGCCCCTTTCTTCCTCTTTTCCTACCTGATCTCTTTGGAGATTGTGCCTGAGGATTCTCCATCATCTTGACCCCACTTGGCTACTTACTTTCATGATTTATTTTGACTCCCACTCCCCATGCTTGTGACCTCCAGAGAAAGAGTTGTTGTACTCTATTGTAGTCCTCTTTTGGCAGGGAGTCCACCCCTATTATTTTTCCTTGTTCCAGAAATTTCTCTAGATCTAGATTTTCTGTTGACACCTAATCCTTGTGATTGGGTGAATTCATGTAAATAATTAAATTAGAAATATGAACATTCATCGGGAGATGAACTGAACAGTCTCTCCCTCATGTATATAACAAATACCTACCTGATGGAATAGAACACACAAATCATTTTTGCCTTATGGAGTTACTACCTGGCCTGACATGGTATCAGAGCCAACTCTATTTTTTAGCATTCCTGTCCTTGTAACTCCCTTCTATATATTCTACCCATGTTCTATATTTCTGCAGCTTAACACATCTGCCTTCTGCCAGCACAAATTCCTCAACCTCTCATCAATGAACATAACCTCTCTTTGTTAAAACTTCAAGCTTCAGCTAGATTTCTCTCACCGAGGATTTATTAACGTTGCGTATGGCTGGAGTGTGGGGAGGCACATTGACTGGTGGGAATGCAGCCTTCACTTGCATTAAGGGGAATTGGGCGTACTCGCTTCACACCTTGGCCCTGGCCAGCATCAATTCAGAGGCAATTGAAACACGCCATAGATCGAGTCAGAGGTGTTTCTGGTCGAACGTGGCTCGTAGCAGCCTGAAGTGTCTCCATATAGCCTCTGCTTGCAGCGTCTCAAGGACAAGTGCTAATAGCTGGCAACATTGCTACCTGTAAAATGCCCTCCATAACTCCCACACGGCGTTGCTCCTCCAATGCTAGAAGCGGTTTGGCTCGGCCTCTCCTTTGTGCATATATCCGGCTAATCCATACCTCGATGAGCACATTGATTGGTATTTGATATAATGTTGATGACTCTATACTCGTTGATTGATCAGAGAGTGGTTTTAAATATTGTAAATTTAAGGTGTTGCAAATAATTTGTTATGTCTTGAAAGCTCAAAAATAGTGGATACAATGGATTATTATGCCCATGTTTATACATATTTTCCATACCACTCCTCCATATAATACCTCTGGCAATAATACCTTTGTCCTATTGCTACCATAATTTCATTTTTCAAAATATTGCTGCTATAGTGCATTTTTCTTCAGCAGAAGTATTTTTCTATCAGCATAAATAATTTTTTTTATAGAATACATTCAATCATATCCATGGTAGGAATAGTTCTCATTGGCAAGGAGAACTATCCTAAATGGCCCCGGATGATAAAACACACCCTCATTTTCAATAAGTTGTGGAAAGGAGTGTGTGTCGGAGACGGAGACAATGAACCAGTACAACCTACCTCAGATAAAGAGCTTGTCATTTGGAAAAACAAGAACAACAAAGCTTATGCATTAATTACAGCATCTGTAAATGAAGAGGTGAGTCGCCATATTTCATCATATTCAACTAACTTTGAATCCTTACAAAATCTAAAAGAACTCTATGACTCACATTCTGCACTTGAAGTTGTTCAACTCATGATTAGACTCTTCACTCTTGAACTGCAAAATAATGATCCTCTTGCTCTTGCATCTGAAGTAAAGTCTATTATGCATGATATCAAATCCACTAACGTTGAATTGGATATTCATCTTATCGCTTTTCTCAAGGCACTTTATCCTACTTACTCCAATTATGTTGAGTCATTGCAAGCAAATGGAAATCTCAAAGATATAACCTTTGACTCTCTTGTGAAAAAGTTTGCTGAAAGAGAGAAAGCTTTTGGAAAGAAGACAGCACCTGAATCTTCTTAAGAGGCTGTGTACGTTACTCATAAAGAAAATCATCCTGCTCAAGATTCTACAAGAGGAAGAGGTGGTCGAAGAGGAAGAGGAAGATATTTCAGAGGTAGAGGGGGCAGACATTCTCAAGGAGAAAAGGGAGATTTTCACTTCATTCGTTGCAAAAGAAATGGATCACATGATGCCTCTACATCCAAGCTATCATGGGACAAAAGTGAGTAGAAAAGAAACCAACAAAAAGGTAAAACTGATGATACAGACAAAGGTAAAGCACCTGAATCCGCTCCCTATGTTGTGGCATAATGTACCATTGGAATAAATGAAGTTTTATTTAATGCTTGACTTGCTTCTTGGAAAAATGATTGGTTGCTTGACTCAGGAGCAATCTTCCACATGACTCATAGAAAATATTTTTTTAAAGATTTCACTGAAAATGTTGATGGAGCAGTATACTTTGCAGATCAATAAAAAATCAAGCCATCAGGGCTTGGCACAATCAGGTTTAAACTGCCTGGTCTTCCAAACTTTCTTTTGCATCATGTTCTATATCTCCCCCAGCTCAAGAGAAACCTGTTGTCCTTGGTCCACATCCACCAGCAAGGTCACTCCATTCATATGTTTGATGGCAAGCTTGAGGTAAGAAAAGCATCTGATCACTCGCGTGCCATGAGGGGAATAGAAGAAGAAAGGCTTCTCAAGCTGAAAGGAACCTTTGCTCATGCACAACATTTCTCATACAATTCTCATCATGAAGAAGGTACACTTCCATCAAGTTTATTATGGCATGCTAGATTTGGACATTTGAACTATGACAGTCTTCGCTTGTTGAAGAAAAATGGTGTTGCTAGTTTGCCTACAATTCCTAGGAAACTTAAGCAATGTGATGCTTGCATTCTAGGAAAGCATAGCAAACAGTCCTTTCATGATTCACATTCAAGAGCACATAGAAAACTTCAACTCATTCGTTCATATTTATGTGGTCCAATGCTTGTTCCTTCTGCAAATGGAGATAAATATATCATGACATTTATTGATGACTACACCATAATGTGTTGGGTTTATTTATTGAAGAACAAATCTGATGCTTTTCAAACTATTACACAGTAAAATGTCACTGCCATCATGTAAGTCTCCCTACTGTGCTATAAAACCACATTCACCTAAGCTCATGCTCCCTGAAATGGCTAAAAAACCCTCTTTGCCTAAGTCAATTGAATCATCGCGACTATTTATTAAATAACCGTGCTGACAGGCGGAGGCTAGTGTAACTGCTGCGCTGCCAACGCGGAAGCACACGTGTTTTCCGCGTTGGTCCAATTTTACGGACAACGCGCCCTCCGCTTGTATTCTTTGGCGCTGACTAGACCTCCTCTATGGTTGATCTGCGATGCTAGCGCGCCAGCCCAGTGTCTCACCCGCGCTGATCCTGTTTGGGCGAATTTGTTCTAACAGCCAACCTTCCAGATGACTCCAGACTTGGTTGTTAGCATTGTTGAGGTCGCCATCCTTTCTCTGGCATGTCTGTTTGACTGATCATCCACTTATCTTGGGGGAA
>APFE030657269.1:64994-120357 GCA_000404065.3 Pinus taeda
ATGTCTGTTCGACTGACCATCCACTTATCTTGGGGGAAAGCTCATCCTTTACCTATTCATGGAGACTCCTTCTCTTTATAAGCCTCCTCCATTGCCCATGAGCAGCTAGTTTTGGAACATATAGACCTTGATTGAGGAATTCTTAGTGCATTTTAGTGCTGCTCTTTGTAGGCATTTGGTGTGTTGTGTGAGGATTTTTTTGAGCTTGAGGAAGGTCATGAGCTTGTTTCCTTGTATGTGAGAGAGAGACCTCTTTGACTTGGGAGATTTGCTTCAAAGGTGAATGCTTGGAAGACATGCTGGCTGGACCCTCTAGAGAAGGACTCAGCGTCAGGACTTCGGTTGTACCTTACTCTACTTTCTGATTAATAAAGATAGATGACCACTCTTATGGTTCCATTTCCATTTGTCCTATGAATGATTAATGTAAATTGTATCCTTCCTGACTGATACATAGTTGTTTTTAAGTAGATTTTACGCTCGTGTTTGCTCTCTCTTTGCTTGTGCAGGTGTTCGTCCGCGGGGATAGCGGAGAATTGTGATCGGCTGGAGCGAAGGAGCGAGAGGATCATCTCTTCGACAAACATAGCGTTGGAATCCAAGTAGGTTTCTTTTACCCACTTGTTAATTACAACTAGGAACCTACAGTGTGGCATTGTTTGATTGTTGCTAGACCCCCTTTGGGCTAGTAGGGATCGCCTCTATCCGTAGAGGGGATTTACCTCTCCAACACAAACATTCAATAATTTTCATAAATGGATTGAAAATGATGCACAATATCATATTGGGTCTATTCGCACTGATAATGGAAAAGAATACACATCAAATGAATTTGAAAACTATCTTCGGCAACATGGGATCAAACATCAAACAACTGTGCTTTATAATCCCCAACAGAATGGTGTAGCTAAAAGAATGAATAGGAAAATCTTAAATATGGGACGATCCATGCTCTTCTTCAAAAAAGTAAAGATAATGTTTTGGGCTGATGTTGTTCTATGTGTTGCATATATAAAGAATAGATGTCCATCTAATGCTATAAGAAACAAGACTCCATATGAAATGTGGTATGGACATGTTCCTTCGGTAAAGCATCTCAGGGTCTTTGGTTCCACCTGTGCCTTGATACCAAAGGTATATAGAAACAAACTTGGTGTTAGAAGTTGTAAGCGTATCTTTCTGGGGTATTCAAACACCTCCAAAGCATACCATCTCTATGATGAAGTAAATTAAAAGTTTGTTGTATCTAGAGATGTAATTTTCCTTTAATCATCCAAAATTGACAATGTTGTTGAGCGGTAACTTGATCGCTTGGATAGATTCGCAAAAGCAAAATCATTTCAAGAATTTGATAATCAGATTCCACATCTTGAAGGGGGGATTCCTATACTAGATCAACATGTGGAATCTTATTATGAAGAATACTCTCCCCCACATGAAACTCCAACAACGGATGATGCTTTAAGTGATGTAATTGATAGAATGTTAAAATTTGGTACCGGAGGACAGGTGGTTCCCTTAGGCTTTGATCTTTGGCCTAGGGAAAAGTGTCCAAAAGATTTTAATTTTTCTCCTAAAGTGACTTTATAATTTTTTATAAAGTCAAATCTAATTTAAAAGTAACTTTAAGTGATAAAGTTACTAAAGTCTAATTTTAAAGTGACTTTAATAAAGTCAATGTAAAATTAGAAAGGAAAAGTGACTTTGGAAATAAATGACTAAGTGGGTCTTTATTAAAGTGGGGTGAATTAAAAAATAGAAAGTGAGATTTAAATGAGCATTTAATCTCAGCCATAGATCTGACTCTATTTCAGCCATTGGATTTAGGGATCACCCAAAAGTCACTTAGGGTTGGATTACGGGAGGAAAAGGAGGAAAAAATCATTCATTCTTTCATGAGCAGATTGGGAGAAGGAGAGCAAGAGAGCAAAGGGAGATTTCTGGACAGGGAGGAGAAGGAGGCAGCAGCTTGGCACATATTCCAAGGCAGCACTTCAGCAAATCCGTACAGCTGAAAGAACAAGCAGTAAAAGGTTGATTTTTGGGCACGGATTTCAAGGAGGCAATTTTCTGCACGAAACCGAGGTCTGTCCGTACAGTCCGTACGGGCGTCCGTACATTCCGTACAGTCCGCACGGTCCATACATATGTACGGTCCATACATCCGTACAGCAATTTCAGTTTGACTGTGAAGCTAAAAAAGAAGATAAGTTTGTTTGCTGAAAATTTTGTTTTGCTGAAAATTTTCTCACTGTAAAAGGCATTTTCCAGAAATAAAGAAGAGATCTCAAACTGGTTTTCCCCAAGAGTTGTAGGGGGTTTTTCCAGGGTCACATTGACCAAAAATCTCTGTGTTTAAATGTGTTTTAATGGCTGTTTATTACTGCTGATTTTTATTTCTGCAATTTCCTGCATTCTGTAAAATTTCCAGAATTTGTGATTTCAAAAATATATCATATATATATATATAATATATATATTAAATAAATAAATTTCAGTTGTTAAATGTATGGTTATGGGAAAGGGCATTTAACTATATGGGAGAAATAAGGAGAAACTGAAAACCGGGGTGGGAAAACAGAAATTTCTACATTCAACGGAAGCAAATTAAATAACAAATCTCAATCATATAAGAATGCAAATATTCTGCCCAATCAACAATTCTTCATTAAAAATAACTTCAGAACTTACTCGGGCCTTCTCCACCAAGTGAGCCTCAACCTGGACAAGTCAACCTCAAATTGGAGCCAGAAAAAACTATATATAGGCAGCTACTCGACCTCATTTAGAGACATTCTCAACAACTTTGATCTGCAGTTGCTGGAGAAGGAAAGAGAGTGTGAAATTCAAGAAAGAAGGAGAAAAACCCTAGCGAAGAAGTTTGGAGACCATTTTCTCTCTCTTTTGATCCACACGTGCGAAATTTTGGAGCTGCAAATAAGGCCAAAGCTGCAGACCTGAAGTTGGGCCAAAATTCTGAAGCAGTAGGGCCGGAATTTGGTCTTTGATGCAGTATTAATGCAGTGTTGATGCAGTATTGTTGCAGTTGATCTTTGAAGTTTGGAAGGACAGTTTGAGGGTTGACTTGGTGGAGGAGGAAGGTCTTTTGGTTTGGTCTAAGGTCTTGGATTGTCTTAAGTTTGATTTGAATATGCTAGTGGAAGAGTTTGACTGGGTTTTCCCCTATAGAGGATTTTTAGCCCTAGTTGAGTGCCTACACCTAGTGTCGTTGATCTTCATGTTTTGATTTGATAATTGTTTGATGAAAAGAAGATAAAAAAAGAACATAAAGAAAGTTAATAAGACTACAAGAATATCACAAGTAATTATCAACATAAGAGAATCTTTATGCCTTTCTGATTTTCTAATAGTGCCTTTGTTGCATGGAGTTTCTTATTTTTCCTTCGTCTTCAACTGAGCAATTTCTTGATCCTGCTCATTAATGACATGATTTTTCCTTTCGACATCTTGTGATTTCTCCTTCTGCCATTTCTTGAGTTGGTTTATTTCATCTAGAGGGGCATCAAGTTCCTTTTTCTATTGACTAACTTTTGTCTCATTCTTCTAAACAAATTCCTCTAATTGGTTTGTCAAGATTTTCTCTTTCTTCTTTGCTTCCTCCACTTGAAGTCTTAGAAGGGCATCTTCTTCTTCAAGTATTTGATTTCGCTTCCTTGTTTTGTTAAGATCACATAAGGCGCTTATCAATTCTCCCTCCATGTCAACTATTGCTTCTTCTTCTTCACCTACTTAATCTTAATCACAATCATCATCATCATCTTCATCTTGACCTGCATGCTTCTTTGAGTAGAGATTGTGAAGTGTCTTCCAAATCCTTTTGGCTTTATGAGCATTGATCCACTTTAGCTTTCACAGAATCTGGAAGAGCACTTAGAATAACATTCATTGCTTTTGTATTGTACCTTCTAGATTCATCAGTAGATGTGTCTCCAGAAACAACAAAGTGCCATACATCATATCCATGAGCTTTCAAATAGGCTTCCATTGTGGATTCCCATATTTCATATTTGGCGTCATCGAACCTAGGAGCTGGACCAACTTGATTCTCTTCATTAGCTGTAACAGATTTTGAGACTACTGCATTACCGAAGACTTCCTTTGATCGTTTGGATGCGTGCTTCTTTGACTTTCAAATTCTACACTTCTGAGATCTGCCCTCCAGCTGTTAGGTTGCAAATGAAGGAACTTGCTCTGATACTGAGAGGGGGGTGAATCAGTATTTCATCTCAGTTAGCTAATTTTAACTTCAAAAAGCATTAATTATCATTAGCATTAGTTCAAAACATAAATTAGCAACGCCATTCAACAATGCACAACATCCAAAATAGTTCTAAGGAAACTTTTAGTTGGAAACCCTTCCAGTAGAAAAACCATCGAACACTTTTAATATAGGTCTTTAAGGTAACATCAACAGGAAGCTCCAACTTCCAAGGTTCTCCAGCAACAACTAGAAGGAGGTTCCAACCCCCTGATTTATCAGCTCCAACTGAAATGACGCTCCAACGCCCTGATTTACCAGCTCCAACTAGAAGCACGCTCCAACAACCTGCACGGGCTCCAACCTACCCAACCACCACCCTGTCGCCTTGAAGTATTCTCAGGCTACAACCTGAAGGAGAGTCCACTCTCCACCTTGCACCACCCTGCTCAACAAGCCACCACTTGCCCTAAAGGCTCTAACCTTCAATTCACCACAGTGGACCACGTTCCATATATTTCCAGACTGGATCCAACTCTACTCAATATTAATATAAACTGAAACAAAACAACCTGTTAGCTCTGTCAATCTGGCACAAGGACATTAGCAGCAACACCAACTCTCTTTGCACAAGAATCAAACCCTAGCTGGTCAATCCAATAGTTCAACAACTCTGTCTCTATTATCAATGAGATAACCTTTGCTTCCGCTCAAAAGATCAAACCCTAGTAGCATAAAATCTTTCAAGCCCACTGTCACAGTCAAATCTGCTTTTGCTCAACATCAATAGCAAACCCTAGCTGGGCAATGCACTAGCACCCAATGCTCTCTCCTCAGCAAACCTCAACAACTCTGTCTTCTCAACAATACTCTTTGTTCTTCAATGACATTGAGCTGCCAAACCCTAACAATAATATGGATACATCAACATTCTCTCATAAACTATGTCCACAAACAATGCATCTCTCTCTCAGCTCTAGCAAAAACAAGGCATCTACACATACCTGGACTCAGCTACTGTAGCATTATCATATGCCCATAGTTGCTTTAGTAATGCTCTCAAGTTTGTTGATGCTTACACAGTCGTGCTTCCTTGTGACGATATTCTTACTCTGCTACAGGAATGCTTCAGCAATTGTTATCTGATGAAAGAAGTCCTTTAGGTGATCTGGAAGTGTCCTAGACCCAAATAGATCTCAATAGGTGTGACCTAGACTTGCTTCTTCTTGTCCAACCAAAATCCTCTGTTCTGCCTTCAAAATTATAATTTTGGACAGAAGTATACACTTAAACTAGAAAGATCGTGTCCACTGATAATCATGCTAAACTTGTCACTGAGTTAGGGCTTTATAAATATTACAAAAGAAATCCTAGACAAGTCCTAAAACAGGTACAAAGATTGCCTTTTAACCAGTGGTTGGACTTAGTATATCTTATCCTTCAAGCTGTCAACAGAAGAATCCACTGATGATGTCTTTGAACTGACTTCAGATGTGCCAAGTAAAGATGTTCAATTCCTTCCTTATTACAGAATTTTGAGATAACAAGTTTGCCTTCAAGGAATACCCTAATTTTACTTCAGAATAGACCACAAAAATTAATTCTCAGATCAGAAAAGAACTTTGAATTTGCTTCAGAAACTCAAGAAGATCGAGCCTCAGATATTTCTGTTACAGGTGGTCGAATGTAGAATTGGACAGAATCTCAGGAGGTATGTGGTCAGCCTTAGTAAAAACCCTGATCCATGCCTCAAAAATAAAATATTTTAACAGGTCTGAAGCAAGTCCTGTTCTGCCCTATTCTCAGAGATCCCAGAAAATACCTCAGAGGGCCCTAAATTATCTCAGATCAGGCCTTACACTGACATATGTGTCCACAGAAAAGTGTAAGGATCAAGCCTAGAATCCAATGAATACCCTCAGTAATAAACTCTGGAACAGGCCTCAAAAGAATCACATCAGATCAGCCTTAGATATCAATAATTTGCTCCATGGATGCCCTCTGAAATGGTCTCCTAACAGGGCCGAGTAGGCCTCAGACATGCCAAAGAGAAACACATCTATTTGGCTCAGATCAATAGAGTTTATCCCTACCTCAGAGGTCTGAGTGACCTCAGATGGATCCACAAATGCTAAGGGTAGACCCTTGGATCATCACAGGAAAGAATAGTAATTAGGTCAAGGTATGATCCATAATCCATCCAGCATAGATGTCAGTTAACCAACAACAAAGGATGCCTCAGAATTGCCTCCGAATAGGCCTCAGATGATTGTTTTAGAAGGCCGAGAAAAACAGATCTCTGCCCTAGCCATAGTGGGGCTGAAATTTGGTTGCAGGAGGTCCGAGTTAGGCCGAAAATCTCCCACAAAGAGCCTTAGAATGATGACATCAGTCTAGCGAAGAAGTGACCTCCGAAGGTCCGATAGGATCCACAGTGATGCCACCTTTACCAGTGAGAAACTAACAAATGAATCACAAAGCAACTTGGCCTTAATCCTTCAGATATGCATGACTACACAAGACCTTAGAAACACAAAATATTTTCAAAAGATGTGTGTGAAAATCATGGATTTGGAATGCAGTCGAGCCTTTTACTTATATTAGACAAAGAGGCCTCTAGAGGGGAGCCAACATGTCCATAAACCCCTGAGCCGACCATCAAAATAAACCAATAAATTTCATTTTTAAGGAGAGCCGACCTAATCAACTTTGGAAACCAATTCGGGCAGAGAATTCCTCATTTTAAGGGCTGATAAGATCCATACAATTTAAATCAAATTTTCTTAAATATAAAGTCAATATTTAACCAAACATTAAACCGTCTTTATCATCTCATTTTGGGGAACTTGACCACATTTCCGGGGCAATAACTTTGATGAAGCATATCTCCTCAACTGTGAGGAGTAATGAGAGTGCCACCTACCGTTGGAATCAGTACAACGAGCACAATCCAATGATGATGGCTTGTTTGCCAATTCACTGATCTTCCCATTGAGAATCTTCAAGAAAGGCGAGGCATCATGAGCACACCACAGGAGCTCTTCAATTTCCCAAAGCTTCTTGACCAATGGAGCTTCTAATCAATGCTTCCTTGGAAAAATATTAAAAGCATTTAAAGCTTGATATTGGCATCAATGACAACACCATTCAACAAAAAAAGCACCAGAAGGAGAAGGATCATCAGGTCTTGAAAGAGAACAATCCACTAACAATAGGAAAATAATATTTCGCAATTAGAGTGAGGTAAAATCTTACCAAACCATGGGAAAGAACCTCTTCTAAGAAAACATCTCTCCTTTCAATCGCCTTATCGGTAGAAGGATCGTACAGGCCATATGCCTTGGAAGTTTCACTACAGCCCACTTTCTCTATGAATATGGGTTCATGCATGAAATCCAAAGACCTTAAAAAGTACAACAAATTAACCATAATATGTTGAACATCTCAAATAGGTGTCTAATTGATGATATGACCTGCACAGAAATTTGCTTCTCCACAAAATTTAAGCTTCATGTGACAAGATTGCAACATACAAGCCATTTCTATAATAGTTCTACTTCTTCAATGCACTACTTCATCTTGCTAAGGGACTAGCTTCCTCCAAATAATGACATGAGGTGCAAGAAATGAATGAAGACCATCACCAAAGTGTTTGGCTCTCCACATTCAGTCTTGATAGATTCGATCCTATGATTGTTGTGATTTTCCACCAAGGACTAAAATTCCTTAAACTTGTCAAGGACTTCATGTCTGGATTGAATAGAATATATGAAAACGAAGTGCACGATATCATCAATGAAAGTGAGGAGATATTTAGCTCCACCAAGAGGAGTCATCATAGACCTGCAATTATCATTATGAACCAACTCAAATGGGCAAGGGGATTGCCATGCTGAATTTTTGGAAAAGGACTCATGTTGACACTATCTGAGCATACATAATTCATAGACACCCCCGGGTAGTAGAATTAATGGAAGGTCATTTCTCATCCTTAGATGATTCATATGATGGCAGGCCTTAGAGTTGGTATGACCGAAAGATTGATGCCAAAATTTGTGAGTGTCATCAATATTGGCAATCATTACTAAGAATCCACTTCATTTTGAAGGAGAGGAAGATTCTACCAACATATTGTGATTAGATTTATCACAATAATCAAAAGTAATCACCTCATAATCATCATTTATGTCCTTGATAACCCATCGATCTGCCCAAAACTCCACATTTTTGTTCATGTGATTGATGTCACATAGAGAATGAAGATTTGGCCTTATGTTGAGATGTTATGAAATGAATGCCAAAATAGTTTGCAAATGTAGCATCTTTAAAGGGACAACCTCATTTTACAATAGAACAATGTGCAACAATGAAATATGAGATGCTCCTAAGACTAGGTCTCCTTGGTGTGTAAATATATATATGTGAAAATTCTATCACTACAACCACTGATTTATTTTTCCTACTTGTTTCCCAATAAGTTATTTATGAAAAAACCCTTCAGTAAACATTAAAATAAATTCTACTGGAGATATCACACCATAATACAGAAACAAACACATGCACAAGAACCAACACATCAACACAGATATTTTGGACAAATGTCCCCGGAAAAACCCAATGCGGGGAAACCGTTGCAACAGAGGAGGATTTTATTATTCAGCAATTCTTCAGTACAACTAGGTGCCAAACTGGCTTACCCAAAAGAGAACAAATTCTCCAACACTTCTCCCAATCTCAGCATTAGGCTTACTGGCCTCTATGCAACTCCCAAACCCTTTGCGTCAGCTACTGCCTCTCTGCGTCAACCACGTAGGCCTTCCAGTGACTGTGCAGTCTGCTGCCTCTCCGTCTTCCTCTCCAACCTCTGCGTTGTTCTTTTGGTGTTGTTCCCAACTCTCTATTCCATACTCGCTGCCTCCGCCTCTCCAACCTCATGTTATTCCTTTGGTGTTGTTCCTGACTCTCTGTTCCATACCCGCTGCCTCCTGTTGCTCTCCAAACCACTAGTTCAAATTTCTCAGCTAACTCCGCTCCAGAAATCGAAGTGACTAGTCTCCCTTAGTGTGTCTTCCAACTGACCCTCAAGCCTCTTCTTATACTTTTCCAGTTGGTCCTTCAATGGCCGAGATTAAATCTCTAATCAACGGCTAAGATTAGATTTGGCTTGATCCATGACTTTTGGAACCTCCTAACCCATTTTTATATTAATACCCATTAATATTTTATTTTTCCTAAGTTAAGACTTAGGAACTCCATTAAAATATTAATTATTTTAATATCTCCCAAACCAGTTAGAAATTGCCCAAACCATTTCTGGGTCTTGGAGATCTCATGCGCTTTAGCCTCTCCACCAATTTTCATGGCTAGAGCACATTCGATGACACCCCAAATCAACACTCCCTCTTAGTGAGGATTGTGCTCTAGTAATACTCCACACTGAGCATTACTCTGATCATACGGCATCAGTACCTGCGCTAATGCTAAGCCTCCCTACCCAACATCCTCTACACTGCTGCATCTTGTACTGTTGGCCATAGCTCTATCACTGCTACTGCTACATTTGTACTGCAGCTCCCTCTGCATCTGTGTTGTTGTTGGTCCATCTTCCCAACATTGCATCTGCACTGCAACTCCCTCTGCATCCGTGTTGTTGCTGGTCATTCCCAACACTACATCTGCACTACAAACTCCTGCTCATCATGTTGCATCGTGCTACTGCTAACTGCTACTGCACTGCAACATCATACCCATTTCTGCTATTGAAATGGATTCTTTATCATCCCCATCTTCTCTGTGAAATAATCAAACTTGGTTCTTCCAAGGGCCTTGGTAAGGATGTTTGCCACCTGTTCTCCTCTAGGAGTGTAGCTCAACTGTACAGCTCCTCATTGGACATTGTCTTTGACAAAGTGACACCGGATATCTATATGATTTGACCAATCGTGAAACGCTGGATTCTCAGAGAGCTTGATGCAACTCTGATTATCACACATGATCCTGGTCGCCTCCATCTTTCTTTTGAATAGGTTCACAAGCAGTTTTCTAAGCCATATGGCCTTGCACAAAATTGTGCTTGCAGCCATATATTCTGCCTCCACTAAGCTCAGAGCCATGGATTTCTGTTTCCTACTACACCGGGAGGTCATTCCTGATCCAATGTTGAAACAGTACCCAGAGGTACTTTTCTGATCCACTAAGCTTCCAGCCCAATCTACATCAGTTAATCCACTGAATCTGATATCCTTATTCTTGGTGTACAAGAGTCCATAATACACTGTTCCCCGTATATATCTGAGAACATGTTTGGTTGCTGCCCAGTGCACCCCTTTGGTTCCACCATGAACTGACTGAGGGTGTTGACAATGTAACAAATGTCGGGCTTGGTATTGACTAGATACATCAGGGACCCTATGAGCTGCCTACACAAGGTGGGATCAACATTCTTGTCTTCTGATGCATCAATTTTCTTCCAGTTGGTGATCATTGGAGTAGCCATGGGTCTACAGTCCTCCATCCTGAATCTCTTCGGGATTTTTGTAGCATATCTCCCTTGCCCAAGGAAGATCTGCCCCTTTTACTGTCAAACTTCCAACCCCAAGAAATAATGCATTTGTCCCAAATCCTTCATGTCGAATTCCATGGCTAGATTCTTCTTGCAGTCCTCGATGAGCCTGGATGATCGTGTCAAGAAGAGATCATCCACATATAATACTAGGATTAGAGGCTCATTCTCTACAACCAGATAGTAGAGATTTGGATATGCGTCACTCTTGACAAATCCCATCTTCTGCATGTAGCCATCAATTCGACCATACGATGCTCTAGGTGCCTGTCTCAGCCCATACAAGGCTTTCGTCAATCTGCATACATGAGACTTCTCCTCATGTGTCTCAAAACCCTTTGGTTGTTCAATGTATACCTCTTCTTCTATCACCCCGTTCAGAAATGTCGTTTTGACATCCATCAGATGAATCTCCCACCCCATCTGTGCTGCAAAGAGGTATCACGGTTCTAATAGATGTATACCTGGCTACTGGGGTGAAAGTCTCTTCGTAGTCAATTCCTTCCTTTTGAGCATACCCCTTAGCCACAAACCTGGCTTTGTATTTTTCAAACACTGCCATCTGCAGCATATTTAATCTTGTAGATCCATCTCGAACTTATCTGCCTTGAGGCCTTGGCACTACCTCCCAGACATCGTTCACCATTATGGAGTTGTACTTCTCTACCATCGCATCTAGCCAAACCTGATGTTGAACATCCTCATGAAAACTGGTAGGCTCCCCATCTTGAGCTACTAATGCCTGATATCTATCTAGCTGTTTTTGCTCCTTCTTATTGTTCCTTGGGGCACTGATGAAGTCCTTTGCATCTCGCAAAATCTGATGAAGTTCCCTGCTCATTCTTCCTCTGCCAGCAGGTGCTTCTTTTAGCTCCTCCTCATCCTGTGATTCTTCCTGATCCGAGAAGAATTCTTTACTTCCATTGGTTGAAGAGGTTTGACCAACGGCGCCTCTTTTGACTACTCCTCGAACAGCTTGAAGAACAGCCCTTGAACAGCCCCAAAGTTCAGTCAATTTGCATATTTCTGAAGTCAACTGCAGCCCTAAACTACGGCAGTGAACACCGGTCAAACCATAGGTCAAATCACCTCGATTTTCATGCCATAATTGCAGTCTGCCTAAGAGAGGCAACCACACCCAATCCGCGCTTCTAGAAGGTCGATGCTTGGTCAATGTTGGTCAAAGAGATGACCTGCTGCCCTAGCGTCCTTCTTTCTGTGTCTTCCTTGCCCTAGGACGTCTTCCTTTGAGCCACACGTGTGAGGTAGAGAGAGGCTACTTTTATGCGTAGGAGAGAGAGAGAGAAGATGAGTGAATGAATTGTCCAAATGAGGAGAATGCTCCTTGTATTTATATGCAAACAGTGAGGATGAATAGACGTGATTGTTGGGCTTCTGAGCCTACATAAATTTGTCGGCCAACCTTCACAATTTGTCCATAATCAAAATAAATTCATATCTCCATAAATACTTATCGGAATCAGATGATCTTTAGATCAATCCTACACCTCGCGATGAGAGGAATCTAGGAAAATAATCAGAAGCCATAAATGAGGTGATCCACATGGAGTTTGGCCCTAGTTTCCAATTTTAACACTCCCTCTCAACTAGGGAGAACTTCATCTACAATCCGTCAGACTGTCACTGCTATCCATCCATCAAATGCACTGTCCTGTACAGCTTGACCCCACTCTGCTCTGCTTTGCTTTGCTCTGTTCTGCTCTGCTTTGCTCGAACTATGAAGAAGAAGAAATGATCGAGGATTTATCATACCATCCTCCAATGGTCCGAAGTCAGTCTCAGAGTGTGAACCACTCTCACTGATCCCAGATCAGTATCACTGATCCCAGATCAATGGAGGTCATCCTAGCATACGGAGTACGGTAGATACAACGATGCAACCATCGATAGTAATACTATGGTCCCTATCCTCATTTCCCTGCTCATTGATCAGATGAGAGGTACTTCCCATGAGTCCTAGAGTGCATGGGTAGGATGCCTCGACAAGAGAACTAATCATCCTTTCCACAGGAGAACTAATCGTCCTGTCCACATGAGAATAAATCATCCTGTCTAGTGGATGCTGCGGAGAACTAATCATCCTGGCCTACAGGAGAACTAATCATCCTGTTCCACAGTCGCCACAGAGAACGAATCATCCTGACCCACAAGAGAACTAATCATCCTGTTCCACAGTCGCCACGGGGTGTCACAGGGGAAGGTTGAACCTTTACCCTATACAAAGCGCACCACCAGGGGATGGTGCGTCACCCTGTGGTCACATGTCAATCCAAGAAGTACCCTGCGCCCCCCTGGAGCTCCCAGAGCTCAATACATCATACTCGACCCTCATAAGAGGGTCTCTGAATGACACCAAGTCATTCTCGGAAAGTCAGGAATTTGACCTTTCCTAGGGGCTTTGTCAAAATGTCGGAGTACCGATATGTTGGAGCCTTATTGCTCCTCGTCGCACCATATCTCGAATATAGTGGTACCTGATATCGATATGCTTGGAGCGATCATGAAATACGGGATTCTCTGATAAACGGATCCCGCTCTGGTTGTCACACAGAATCACGGTGGTATCCAATGTAAATCCAAACAGCGCACTGAAGAGCTTTCGCAACCAGAGTGCCTCACAGGAGGCCATGCTAGCAACAATGTACTCTGCCTCGGCGATGCTCAAAGCCACCGACTTCTGCTTCCTACTCATCCAGGATATTAAGGCAGATCCCAAAGAGAAACAGCACCCGGAAGTGCTCTTCCGGTCCACCACACTGCGTGCCCAATCAGCATCAGTATACCCATGTAGTCTCACATCTCCGGCAGTGTATCTCAACCCGACTGATTGTGCCACGAAGATATCTCAATAGATTCTTGGCACCAATCCAATGTGAGTGGTGAGGTTCAACCATATGTTGACTCAATGTGTTGACCGCAAAGCATATATCCCGATGGGAGTTCACCAAGAACATTAATGCTCCGACGAGCTGACAATACTCGGTAGCATTTCGTAAAACAGGTCTGGCAGCACTACCGCTTAACTTCTTGAAGTCAAGCTCCATTGGGGTAGTTACGGGTTTGCAGTCCACCATGCCGAATCTCTCCAATATCTTCACCACGTATTTTCCTTGAGATAGTAAAATCTCCCCTAGTTTCTGCCAGACTTTCAGTCCTAGGAAATAGTGCATAAGTCCTAGGTCTTTCATCTCAAAATCAGAAGCCAGCTCCCTCTTACATTCATGAATGAGAGGGTCTGCACCTGTTAGAAAGAGGTCATCAACATATAGCACCAGTATGAGAGGCTTGTCATCTATAACCTTAAAGTAAAGGTTAGGGTTGGCTTCACTCCTAGTGAATCCCAGCTTCATCAAGTAGCTATCTATCCTCTCATACCATGCTAGGGGTGCTTGCTTTAGCCCATAGAGGGCCTTCTTCAACCTGCACACATGCGATTATTGATCATAAATCTCAAATCCTTCGGGTTGATCCACATAGACCTCCTCTTTGATTGAACCATGTAAGAATGAAATCTTGACATCCATCTGATGTAGGTTCTATCCTTGCGAAGCAGCAAGGGCTATGATCGAGCAGATGGTGGTATATCGGGCAACAGCTGCAAATATCTCGTCATAGTCTATACCTTCCTTCTGGGAGAAGCCGCGAGCGACAAAACAAGCCTTATATTTTTCCGCACTTCCATCAACTGCATGCTTTATCTTGTAGAGCCATTTTGAAGTGACAACTGCTTTGTCCTGGGGTCTGAGGACCACATCCCAAACATCATTTTTCATAATGGACTCATATTCCTCAGTCATAGCATCCTTCCATACTTGATGCTTGACGGCATCTGTGAATGACAAAGGCTCATTTTGGATGATCGTGCTCATGATGGTCAAGTATCCCTGATACCTGTTCGGCTTCTTACTTTTACAGAAGGTTCCACGGGGTGCAATGTGTCCTTCAGCATCATCAAGTGTCCCTCTAAGCCATGAAGGCCTCTTCCTCAAAGAGGAAGGCTCTTGCGGAGGAGGATCCATAGGTTCCTCCACATCGGGCATCGTCTCATCTTCCTTTTCCTTCACTTCCCCGGTGTCAACTTCTTTAGATCCCCTTAAAGTAGGAAATTTGTCTACCTTGCTAAGAGCAATATCTTCATCAGAGGTGACATCATGACTAATCTCGACTTCCCTTTGACCAGCTACATAGATTCTATAGCCCTTAGTATTTTTGCTATAGCCCACAAAGATTGCTTTCTTTCCAGATGCACCCAATTTATTCCTTTTTGCTTTAGGCACATGAAAATATACAGGGCTTCCAAAAATTCTAAAATGAGAAACATCAGGCTTCTTACAGGTGAACATTTCTTCGGGAGTCTTGGAACCCAATGCTTGATGAGGGCATCGGTTTTGTACATATAGGATGGTATTTGCAGCTTCGGCCCATAGAAACTTCGGAAGTCTTTGATCATGGAGCATAGCACGAACAACTTCCATAATTGTACGATTCTTCCTTTCCGCCACACCATTCTGCTCACGAGTATATGGTGTAGTAGTCTCCCTCTTAATGCCAGCCTCTTTGCAAAAGTCATGAAACTCATTGGATTCATATTCAGTCCCATTATCAATCCTTAAGATCTTGATCTTCTTTTTGGTTTAATTCTCGATGAAGGCTTTGAAGTGCCGAAACCAGGAGAACACTTCATCCTTCTTTTTCAAGAAGTATATCCAAGTCTTGCGAGAATAATCATTTGTAAAAGTGATCATCCCAAGGAGTTCACAGGCATCATACCGAATATGTCTGAGTGAACCAACTACAATATATCGGAGGTCTTGCTTTGGCTTGAGGGGAATGGTCCCCTTTTGAGCTTTCCTTCGGCACATCCTGGACATACACCGTCTTGCTCTAATCCGAACTCGGGCATCCCGGTCACCATTTTCCTTACGTCGGGTGGAGCTTTATAATGAAGGTGAGCAAACCTCTGATGCCATAGTTCGCACTGAAGAGATGTGTCACAAGACATGACACCCAGCAGACTTCCTTCGACCTGATATAATGAATCAACTCGAAACCCAAGAGTAAAAGCATCTTTGAAGTTCTTTTTCCATACATGTACCTTGCCATCGTTGAAGGCCACTTTGTAGCCTTTGTCTTCCATTGCCGAAATGGACACCAGGTTCTTTTTGAGATCAGGCACGTATAATACATCTTGTAAGTGGATGGTATTACCCTAATTCAATTGAAGAATGACATTTCCTACGCCTTTCATGGGATATTTTGAATTATCTCCAAGAACAATTTCCAGGTTGGTTTCCTTCTCTATCAGATTATAGAGAGCGTTGTTACAAAAACATGGAAAGAAGGAACTTATTTGTGCATATGCCTCTGGTACTTTTGATAACACAGAGGTCAAGTATCCATCCTCCCACAAAGAAATACTTGTTGTCAAAAGAGGAATCCAAAGATTCAGATTGTTCTTGAAGAGTGTCAGGTTCTTGGTTAGAACTGATCTGAAGCACATGAAAGGCATTTTGGCTAACAAAAAATTGTTAGAACAAGGAAATACCAGGATTCTAAGATGGGCTCTGTGGCTAGAAGGATTTGATTTTGACATCATCTACAAATCAGGTGATGAAAACTACTTAGCAGACATGTTGACAAGAGAAGGAGCTCCAGAAATCAAAGACATCAAGATGTTCAGACCCCTGTACAAAGGAGAAAGTTCTACGAGTAAAAGTCCAGTCCAGTCTAGTGTTTGTCAGTCAAAAATTTGTTCAATCTCGATCTGTAGTCAGTGTAAATATGAATTCTGTTGGGATTGTTTTGTTTTAAGAGTCAAATCATTACCAGTAGAAGTCATCCAAATCATTTTGCAGAAGTGGTTTGATTCAGAGTCTGGCATGGTAGCTTATCTTAGTGAATCACCTTATAGAGAAAGGCCATGGCGTGTCTAGTATTCACTGTCTAGAGGACCAGTTCCTGTCTATTTTGGTTTTATCCAAAATACAGACTAGAGATGGCAAGATTATTTCTCCATCCATCAAAGGGCCAGAATATAGGGTTATGTTAGAGTCATTGCATATGCAACACAGTTAGATAGTGGAAATAATTGGTGGAGTCCCTGGTTTAAGTTGTTTCTATTCAAGTATATGCCTAGGAGTGAGCATATTTGCAATTTTAATTTTCGGGAAACCATTAGCACTTTAATGTGGGAAATCCATATTGCTTCTCAATATGATTACACTGTCGAGTTTGAATTTCTTCATACTGAAACAGAAGTAGCCCTGTCAGATAGTCAGCAAGATGAACCATCATTCAGCTTGAAGGTCAGGTTCCATGGAGAAATTTCTACAGATCCCAGGACGAGACCATCAAATGTATTCCATTTTCCATTTTTCTGTTGTTTTTTGGAAGTAGCACCTCCATGGCTTGACGATTCCTTGCCAAATGATATATTTGCTCCTAACATAGACCAACTTTTAGAGATGGATGAAGCCGAAAGAGCATATATTGATTCAGAAGAATGGCAATATAATAGTGATTGATGTATATGATCACTCATCTGATATCATGTACATTTCTAGTTTTCGTGGGTTTTTCTTTAAAATATCCACTTTGTAATAAGTCAATGGCCTAGATTCCGGCCATCTTGTCTATTAGTCATATTCTACTTTTTCGTGGGTTTTATTTAAAAAAATATCCACTATGTAATTATTTTGAGCCGATGTCCTAGATTCTGGCCGTCATGTCTATTGTTCATACGCTCTTGTTCGTGTCAGATTCAGTCCCCACATGGCACTACCTTTAAGGGACGAGATAACAAGTGGTAGTACCCACTTGCCCGAATCTTTTTTCTAGCTCCTTACTGTTAGTCCTTTGGATATGATTTCCTGCGTGATATTCATACCAAAAGGAGATTCCTCCTGTCGCAGGTTTCTGGTAAAAATTTCAACCAGTTTACCTACTAAGAGACTATAAATACTAGCATTGAGAGGAGAAGGGGGCATTCGGAAATTAAGAGTCTTAAGAGTCAAGTAGTCTGAGTCGAATTTTTGCTCCTGCTCTGCATCTGTAGACATACTGTCTGATCTGCTTGCAACACGAGCTGAGTTCAAAGTGTCTAGGTGATTCGAGAAGCCTGCGCATCAGTGCTTGACGCTGGTGTGAACCTAAAGTGGTCGGATCAATATAGGAGTCTGTAAGTTTTGATCTTCGAGACTCAGTCTGTTCGCATGCCAGGTAGCCTGTAGATTTGTTATGCTTCGGCTAACTCATATCTACTAAATGTTGCAGTAGTCTATCTGAGGAAAAAGATCCTTTTGTAATGTTCGCAGCCATATATGAATAAAATCATTCTAGTCATATTTCTGCAACTTTCGTCCTTTGTTTGTTAAATGCTCTCTACAAGTTGGAATCAGCGATAAGGCTTTGGTAGAGAGCGTTGAGGTGACGGACTGTCGTGTTTGCTTTCCTGGAGCACAAAGATTCTATCCCCTCTGTTCAGGTGCATACTTGTATTTAATCTCAATGGCTGGTTTTTCGAATGAATTTGTTGTTCAAACACCCGAGGATAGGAAAATTGCTAAGCAAAAGAGATGGTCTTTTGTGAACAAGTATCTGAACAAATCTTTTGAAGAAAAATTATATGATGAAAAGGTTATAGTTCAAGAGTTTGAGCCTCAGCCAAATTGGACATTGCCAGAAATAGAAATAAACAAGTTATATAAGATTTCTGCTTTCCAGTTTAGAGCAGCTCAGCTATTTCGCTTTACTTCCGTGAATATACCTATTTCTACTGATCAGAAAGTCTACCAGATTCCTTTGATTAAAAAAGAAGATATTGAATGGGGTTTGGAACATGGGTTCAAATATGTTCATATAGGCATGATCCAGTTTGGGATTAATCCACTTGTTAGACCTGGATTAAACACTTCCTGCTTAACTTGTGTTCTGGATACTAGACTGAATGATTTTAATGATGCCTTGCTGGGAGGTTTTCAGAGTCCTCTTAATAATGGTCCCGTTTGGTCTTCTATAATCCCCAGATATCAGGTTTCATTGAGTGATCCATATATAAATGAGTTTCTGAATGCCTATATCCAGTTCAATGGTTTCAATGTCGCCCCACAAACTCTGATTTTTCAGCTTCATTCTTCTATCTGTCTTAGATTTGTTTCAAGCACAATGCCACCACTCAATCCTAAACTGTGCTCAAGAGCTTTGAAAGAAGGAGTAATAGTTGGTCCCGGTAATACTGCTCCCTTGCAAATAGGATTTTCATAATGCACTCTGCCAGAAGAATGGAATAGCACTTATGTTCCATTATCTCAAAGATATCCTCAACTGCAAACGTCAAGAGAGCCAAGGCAATTGTCTGTTGTCAAGCACTCTGATGGTTCTTCTGGTCTCAGGTTCACAAGCCCTCGTCTTGTCAGGTCCATGACCATCTTGGATAGGTCCCCATTTCTAGAAAGTCGAGACAATACAAAAGCAGTAATACCTCCACCAATTACACGTTCTCCTGCTCCTTTACCAGTACCGTCCATATATTCTGCTCCCAAAAGGAATCAAAAGAAACCTCTTACTCACAAATCTGATGATTGCCAATTCTGTGTATCTAGTCCATCTTCCAGTTTCCAACTTGATGATCAGCAGCTTGAACCAGTATTGCCTAATATAAAAAGCTTTAGCCTTCCCAGAGCCTCACAGGATCCAATTGCAAAGATTAATGAAAGATATCTAGAGCCTACTAACTCTAGGAAAACTTTCAAGAATGGTACTCTGAAGACAGATTTCCAATGGATACAAATGAAAAATATGTCAGATACAGAGCAGACTGAAATCGAGAAGATGCACAATTATACAAACTATCAGATTGTTTGTATGCTGCAGAATATAGATGATATAGCCAAAGATGTGCTAGAAATTAAAGAACATATAAAGAAAATGCACATTGGTTATAATGAATGTTTAGGAATTCAGAATGAGCACAAACAGAAATTGAATGATGTCAATTCCAACATGGGAATAATCTCCAAGTCCCTTGAACACTTGAGAGATGCACTACCACAGCCTACTTCTCCACCTCATTATAGGGAAGTAGATCTTTCAAGTTCAAAGCTAAAGTTTTCTTCTAGTACAAAAGAACCAAAAGATGGTCTTAGAAGTATTTTGTTCAAAAACATAGATAATATAGATACTGCTAAGATTGAAAAAGTAAGAAAAGGAATAATGTATTTAACAAACAGAGGGCATTTAACAAACAAAGGACGAAAGTTGCAGAAATATGACCAGAATTATTTTATTCATATATGGCTGCGAACATTACAAAAGGATCTTTTTCCTCAGATAGACTGTTGCAGCATTTAGTAGATATGAGTTAGCCGAAGCATAACAAATCTACAGGCTACCTGGCATGCGAACAGACTGAGTCTCAAAGATCAAAACTTACAGACTCCTATACTGATCCGGCCACTTTAGGTTCACACCAGCGTCAAGCACTGATGCGCAAGCTTCTCGAATCATCTAGAGACTTTGAACTCAGCTCGTGTTGCAAGCAAATCAAACAGTATGTCTGCAAATGTAGAGCAGGAGCAAAAATTCGACTCAGACTACTTGACTCTTAAGACTCTTAATTTCCGAATGCCCCCTTCTCCTCTCAATGCTAGTATTTATAGTCTCTTAGTAGGTAAACTGGTTGAAATTTTTACCGGAAACCTGCGACAGGAGGAATCTCCTTATGGTATGAATATCACGCAGGAAATCATATCCAAAGGACTAACAGTAAGGAGTTAGAAAAAAAGATTCGGGCAAGTGGGTACTACCACCTGTTATCTCGTCCCTTAAAGGTAGTGCCATGTGGGGACCGAATCTGACACGAACAAGAGCATATGAACAATAGACATGACGGCCGGAATCTAGGACATCGGCTCAAAATAATTACACAGTGGATATTTTTTTAAATAAAACCCACGAAAAAGTAGAATATGACTAATAGACAAGATGGCCGAAATCTAGGCCATCGACTTATTACAAAGTGGATATTTTAAAGAAAAACCCATGAAAACTAGAAATGTACATGATATCAGATGAGTGATCATAGACATCAATCACTATTATATTGCCATTCTTCTGAATCAATATATGCTCTTTCGGCTTCATCCATCTCTAAAAGTTGGTCTATGTTAGGAGCAAATATATCATTTGGCAAGGAATCGTCAAGCCATGGAGGTGCTACTTCCAAAAAACAACAGAAAAATGGAAAATGGAATACATTTGATGGTCTCGTCCTGGTATCTGTAGAAATTCCTCCATGGAACCTGACCTTCAAGCTGAATGATGGTTCATCTTGCTGACTATCTGACAGGGCTACTTCTGTTTCAGTATGAAGAAATTCAAACTCGACAGTGTAATCATATTGAGAAGCAATATGGATTTCCCACATTAAAGTGCTAATGGTTTCCCGAAAATTAAAATTGCAAATATGCTCACTCCTAGGCATATACTTGAATAGAAACAACTTAAACCAGGGACTCCACCAATTATTTCCACTATCTAACTGTGTTGCATATGCAATGACTCTAACATAACCCTATATTCTGGCCCTTTGATGGATGGAGAAATAATCTTGCCATCTCTAGTCTGTATTTTGGATAAAACCAAAACAAACAGGAACTGGTCCTCTAGACAGTGAATACTAGACACGCCATGGCCTTTCTCTATAAGGTGATTCACTAAGATAAGCTACCATGCCAGACTCTGAATCAAACCACTTCTGCAAAATGATTTGGATGACTTCTACTGGTAATGATTTGACTCTTAAAACAAAACAATCCCAACAAAATTCATATTTACACTGACTACAGATCGAGATTGAACAAATTTTTGACTGACAAACACTAGACTGGACTGGACTTTTACTCGTAGAACTTTCTCCTTTGTACAGGGGTCTGAACATCTTGATGTCTTTGATTTCTGGAGCTCCTTCTCTTGTCAACATGTCTGCTAAGTAGTTTTCATCACCTGATTTGTAGACGATGTCAAAATCAAATCCTTCTAGCCACAGAGCCCATCTTAAAATCCTGGTATTTCCTTGTTCTAACAATTTTTTGTTAGCCAAAATGCCTTTCATGTGCTTCAGATCAGTTCTAACCAAGAACCTGACACTCTTCAAGAACAATCTGAATCTTTGGATTCCTCTTTTGACAGCAAGTATTTCTTTGTGGGAGGATGGATACTTGACCTCTGTGTTATCAAAAGTACCAGAGGCATATGCACAAACAAGTTCCTTCTTTCCATGTTTCTGTAACAACGCTACAACCCATGTATGATCAGATGCATCTGTTTCAAGAATGAATGGGAGATTAGTAACAGGCAGTCTTAATTTAGGAAGTTCTCTAATTTTGCTTTTTATGTTTCTTACTGTTGTAGTCATTTCATTGGACCATCCAATTTTTTCTTTCCTCAGTCTTTTCTGCAAAATCTTAGTATCTTCAGATTGCTTTTCATAGAACTGCCGGATGTAATTTAAGCAACCTAAAAATCTCTGAAGCATCTTTTCATCAAGGAGAATATCAGGGAACTTTAAAAGATGGAGAAGGACATGAGGTTGGAGCTCGATATGACCCTGTTCTATATGCAATCCTAAGTAATCTATTCTAACTTTTCCAATCTGAAATTTTTCTTCTGAGTCAGATAGAACTAAACCATGCTTGTATACCATTTCATAAAAAATTTCTAAATGCATCTTGTGAGTATTTACATCCTTGCTGAACACAAGCAAATCATCAATATATACAAGTACATATTCTACCCCTCCAAAAATATCTTCCATCCTTTTTTGAAATTCAAAGGGAGCATTTTTTAATCCAAATGGCATGACTGTCCATTGATATTGACCATGGGGAACCGTGAAGGCTGTTTTATACCTGTCTTCTGGAAGAATGCCAATTTGCCAAAACCCACTTTTAAGATCAAATTTGCTGAAAACATTGGCATTAGCTATTTTAGAAAGCAACAATTCTTTATTGGGAAGAGGATACCTGATAGGCATAAGAGCCTCATTCAATATTTTGTAATTAATTACCAACCTCTTCTTGCCACGTTTTTGCTCACTATGTTTGTTGACATAGAAAGTTAGGCAGGCCCATGGACTTTTGCAAGGTTCAATTAGATTTTGTTCAAGCAGTTGTTGAATTTCTTGTTTGCACAAGGCTTGTTCAGTAGGCGACATATGATTAGCACTTGCTTTCTGTGCTTTAGGAACATACCCTTCTTTATAAGGTAATGCTACAAAATATTTTTCTCTGGTCCAGAAAGCATCTAGTCTGCTTGTTGTGCAATCTTGGTGTAGCTTATCTGAGATTGCCTGTAATGTCTTTTGCCCGTGTATTTCTGCATGCTTGACAATTTTTTGAATCTTTGTAAGATTATGCATAGTGTCCTGCAAATTATCTTCTTCACTGGGATTGACCTTAAGCTGGTACTCATTCTTTGCAGGAATCATAACTGGTCCCTCATTAGTGGTAAATGTAACGGAATCTTTTCCAAAGGTAACTGGGAGGAATCTTTTCAAAAAGTCTTGTCCTAACAAGACATCTGAGCCTATATCAAAACTGTACAATGTAACATAAGTCTGTACATGATTCAAATAGACTGGAAAATCAAGGGATATATAGTTAATTTCCATCAATTCTTTATTTACAGCTCTGAAGGACAGTTTGGTAGGCTGCCAATAATAAGAAGGAATTGCACCAAACTTGCAGCAACTGCACATTGCTCCAGAATCAATTTGTGCATCTAAAGTGTATTCCTTTACGTTTGGCAGTTTTATTTTCAAAGGGATTACCACTTTATCTCCTATTCCCATGATGTTTACCAAATCTACTTCCTTAGATTTCATGGGCATTTCTTCTGGAATATCCTTCCACAGAATTCTCGCCAATTTGGAATTAGCATCATCATATTCAGAAATAAGATTTTGGAGTTTGGCTGATAATTGCAACATTTCTAATCTTGTTAAATTAATAGATGATTCCAAACTGCTAATTTTCCTCTTGAGAGTATTGATTTCATCCATACCTGTATCTTGAGAAGCTTCTGTAATACTCAATGGCTTGAACATTGAATCAAACTCTCTTGCCTCGAAATACTCATCCTCAGTGACCCTTTTGGAAGGCAATTGTTTTTCTAAACTCTCCAGCTTTCTTTCAATCTTCTCCTGGCTGTTAACTGGGATGGTGCAAGCTGGGCTAGCTGTGCCTTTATGTCATTAATCTGATTCTGCAAATTATCTATTTTATTGAAGCAAAACATTTTAATGTCAGCAATAAAAGTTTCATCTGAGTCAGAGGAGTCAGATTCCAACCTTATTTTGCTGATATTAAGTAAATCATCAACGTCTGAATTAGAAGAATCACTGGATATTTCAAAATATTCTCCATCTGAATGGGATATGAGATCCCAATTTTCTGGATTATGGACTATAGTGAAAACGTCCATAATCTTCAACTGTTTCTTGTTCTTTTTCTCTTTGCATGTATTTGCATAATGGCCTTCTTTCCCACATATAAAACAAGTTACTCTTTTAGAAGGCTTTGCTTTTTTCCTAAATACTGTCCTCTTCTTTTTGGAAAACTTGAAAGGATAGTATTTCTTCCTCGGGGTATACTTATCTGTCTTGCATGAGCATGACACGTTTGGCACTCTCTTTTTGGATTTGCTACTACATCCAAAATCATAAGTTTCTGCAAAATTATTACACAACTTTGTACTGAAATGCATCTGCTTTTTAAAATTCTTTTTAGCTTTTTCTGATGCACATTCTCTTTGCAGAATAGAAACTATCATCTGATGTACTGCAGCAAATGAAGAATTTTCAATTTGTACTTTGCTGGTCTCAATATACTGGTTAATCAAATCTGAAATTTTCCCTGGCATTGAAGCTATGTAATACCTTAGATAAGCAACATTGTGAGGATCTGCGGCTTGATAAAGGAGTTTTTGCATAACACAATAATAATCATGTAGATAATCTATGTTACACAATCTTTGCGATAAAAAGAGTTGACCATGATGTGCTAAATTCTCTGTCACAACTCCTATGAATTCATGTTTTAATGCATCAAAAATGGCTCTCAGGGGATCTGTTGGATGTTCAATAATATTGTTCATTTCTTCTTCAGACAACTTTTCCCACCATTGTTTCAAAATGCCAGTAAAAGACCAAACAATTTGTGTAACTATATCTAACCATGGTGCTTTAGTTTCAGCACTAGCTGAGGTACTAGTACGCACGCTGCTACCTGCAGAAGGCTACAACCTTCTCTTTTCTTCCAGGGACCACGTTTCATAAATTTTCAGACTGGATCCATGAATAACATCAATCATACATCAAGTATATCTGCAACAATCAATCTCCTTTGTACAACCCAATAGAGAATCAACCAAACACTTCTCAGAATGTTGTAACCAAAAAATAGTAACAGTAACCAGACACCAATTCTGAACCTAGAACACTGCAGCAATAAATAGAAACAGCTAAAGCATATTTCATGAAATGTACGCTACTTCACTATGCAGAAACCTGCGTACATACGCAACTGTATCAATTCCAACCAGTGTATATGCTTTCTTCAATTGTTGAACCTGCGTGTATACGCGCCTATGCCGCGCCGAACCTGCATATAGATCTATAAAAGATAATTTACCCTTTTACTTAATCAGACATCAGTTATAACCAGATTATCAGATTTATAGATCTAATCATGCGCCAATTATAACAGATCAAAGATTACAAAGATACTACTATTCAAGCCATAAAGTCTTGATCCATCCATAGAACTTATCCATCTTTTAGCGCTCAGGTTCCTCCTTGGTTTAGATCCAACAATGCACCATACACCAGTCACCAGTATTCCAGATCTTGCTCTTCTTAAGATATTCAACACATAGTCGATGCCCTTGCCAAATGATCTCCTTCCCTTTTTATAGTCCTAGGCCTTACTCAAACCATGGTCCAAAACCATTATAGAATCAATACTAGGGACCCAATACTTGGGTTCAATACTTTGGATGCAATACCAAGGACCAAAACCATAGGTTCAAATATGTCGGACTAAATACCATGGACCAAACATAAATTCTCCCACATGTACGCGCTTTTCTTTGCAAGAAAGTGCGTGCATATGTATACACGTCTTTTGATTGGTGATCCTACATATATACGCAACTTTTCTAAGATGAACCTGCGTATACCTTATTTTCTTTCTTTCTAAGAGCCTGAACTGTGATCCGCCCTTAGAGTGAGTTGCCATCAAGGACAACATCTGTGCCATAGTGCCAAACCTGTGTCATAATGCCAAAACTTCCACCCTTTGGTCCAGCCTTTCCTTTGAATTTAGCCCCGGAATTGTTTCTTCTTTTAGTATGAGAAGAAAAGGCAGAAGGATGACCTTTAAGTATGGGTATTTCTTGCTCTTCCATCTCGATTCTTCTTGAATGCATCTGGCCATTAATTCCTCAAATCCAGGAATTACGTTATTGTTGAGAAGGGTAGTCCTGAATATATAACATTCAAATGGCAGTCCTCCAAGAGTTGTGAGTGTCATTTCCCTGTCAGGAATTACTTCCCCAATAGATAGGGGATCGTTCTTGATCTCGGTGATCCTTAAGAAATATGCTTGCATACTCTCATCTTTGCCCTTCTTAATTTCCTTCAGCGTATTTCTAAGAAACAAGACTTATTTGCATCATTAACTTTAAATAAACTCACCAGTGTATCGTAGATTTCCTTGGCGGTGTTCAGCTCAGAAACATAGGCCACCAAGCGTTTGTCAATAGAGTCTCGGATGATCTTCCTTGCTTTGACTTCTCCCTTGGTCCATTTGTTCCTAGCAGCATGGATGCATTTGATGAAGGCTCAATAATACCGCCTCTCACATGGTCCAACACTTCCTACTTTTCTAATGTTAGATCGAGAGACAACTTCCATCCGTGATAGTCAGATTTCTCACGAAGTTTGTCTTCAGCAAGGAAGTGTGTTGAGGACCCCATGATTTCTTTAAGATAGCCTTGCCAACCTTCTCTTCGGTAATTGCTCTTGCTCTTGCTTGGGCTTTGTCTTCACCTAAGCTCTGATACCATGTTAAATTATGGTATGTTCTATGCTTAGAGCAGTTTACTTATTTTTCTTCTTATTAGCCACAGATTAGCAATCATATATATATTAAGTAAAGTGCAGATAGAATATTAAATGATCAACAGAAAACAAGCCAAGACAAGTGACACAAGATCTGGCGGCTAGCCAAGGACAAACCCCAATGTGGGGAAACTCTTTGATCAGCAGCAAAATCTAAATTCTGTAATTTTATATCAGCAGCAAGCAAACCCTAGATCAGAAAAGTCAAATTTGGTCAAACTAGTTGAAATTGACCTCAAAAATACTTGTCAATTTCCGGTCAACTTGTCCTCGAACAGCTTGAAGAAACAACCCTTGAACAGCCCCAAAAGTTCAGTCAATTTGCAAATTTCTGAAGTCAACTGCAGCCCTAAACTACGGCAGTCAACACTGGTCAAACCAGAGGTCAAATCACCTCGATTTTCGTGCCAAAAATTGCGGCCTACCTAGGAGAGGCAACCACATCCAATCCGCACTTCTGGAAGGTCAACGCTTGGTCAACATTGGTCAAAGAGATGACCTGCTGCCCTAACGTCCTTTCAGTGTCTTCCTTGCCCTAGGACGTATTCCTTTCAGCCACACGTGTGAGAGAGAGAGGCTCCTTTTATGCATAGGAGAGAGAGAGAGAGAGAAGACGAGTGAATGAATTGTCCAAATGAGGAGAATGCTCCTTGTATTTATATTCAAACATTGAGGATGAATAGACGTGACTATTGGACTTCTGAGCCTACATAAGTTTGCTGGCCGACCTTGACAATTTGTCCATATTACATAATCAAAATAAATTCATATCTCCATAAATACTTATCGGAATCGGATAATCTTTAGATCAATCCTACACCTCTTGATGAGAGGACTCTAGGAAAAATATCAGAAGTCATAAATAAGGTGATCCACATGGAGTTTGGCCTAGTTGCCAACTTTAACATTGTTCCTGTGCTGCAGATTCCTGAGATGGAGACAGTGCTCTAGCCCATTTCAGCCCTCCTGCAGCTGTGTGCACACCCTTTCGGCTCAGGACCAAATGAACGTCCAAAGAAGAATGCAGATTGCATAGTTGTATATCTCCTTTCAGACCAAGCAGTTAAGTTAGTTTTCAAATGGAATGAGAACCACAAAACGTGCTGGAATAGAGCAATCAGTAATCTAGCTCCAAATTGATCAATTGAAACCCAATGTTGTATTTGAGGACCATCTCAATGACCATCATAATAGCTGGCCATTTGAGGACTATCTCAATAAAAATCCTAAAAGCTTACCATTGGAAAGAGTAAGGTCAACATGGCACATAGACAAGTCCTCATCTCTTTTCTTTTATGTTTTAATGAACATGACAGAGAGGATGATGTGGTATATAGTAAAATTGTGCTTGATCATGTTTCATACTCCTCTCCAAGACATGGGTTAACATGTCTGCATCATGAGAGGTGACCCCTTTATAAGTTGTCATCACAAGCCACCACTGGGGCAGCCTTCTACAGAACGACCATTAGTTTGCAGCTTCAACTTGGTGTTGAAGGACTCATAAGTATGTGCTATAATATTTTAGATTTCACCTGCAGATAGATAGTAGCAGCACTAGAAAAGCATTTATTGGATACCACGTATGCCTAACACGTACCATCATTTGGGTAAAGTATTAATAAACAGAGGGCCAATGGATCTTGAATGAACCAATTTGAAAGGGCCAGTGATCCATTAGAGTATCTAACTACATTCTTTCTTATTTGACTTTTGGTATATGTGCTATTTCATATGAGTTTTAATTTTTTTAAGAAAAGGAGTTTAAATGAAGTGTGGGAAAATTTACAGTGAAAGGAGAATAATCATTTTGCAAGAAGTTGGACAGCATATAAGTCAGTAATAATTATATCAACAATATTAACATGCAAAACCCAACAGAAATTATTAGACCAAGAAAAAAACTGTATCCACATTGCAACCCAAGAACTAAATATATGAAGATGAAATACATGTGGAAAATGTTACTCAGATAAGAGAATAAAGATGGGATAACTTACATCCATTGCAGTTAATACTGACGAGAGCTCAACTCCACCTAAACTCGCAGGTGATTTCTCACGTGTTATATGCAAATTTATTTGTAACTTCAAGTTTGCATTGTCAACTTCAATTGCAGAGTCAAACATATCTTCCAGCAAATCTTGCAACTGTCACAACACAATAGGAACATTGATCCATAGGTATTACTGTAATTATCTTTAAACTCGTCTCTACAAAAGCACAGTTTAATGGGTAAACTACTAAACACTGACAACATAAATAATGGACATTGATTACAAGAAAGTGGTTTTGCTCTCACAGTCAACAAACAAAACATGTCAATCACTAGTCAGAAGACACATGCTTAAGGAGTTAATATTACTTTTGATGCAAAAACTTAAAATATATAATATCGGGATAGGAAAATAGAACATGTAAATCATGCAGTTCAAGAGAAGTTAAGGGAGAAGAGATACCAAGCCTGATAAGGGGGCAAGGTATAACAAAGAATAAGGATGCTAAATTAAAATGAACCCCTCCCTCCTCCACTGAAGATTTTCTGAAGCTGAAATTTGATGAAACCTCGAAAGGCAATCCTGGAAAAGCACAAGATTCAGGTCTGAATAGGAATAAAATGGTAGAGTCCAGCGTTTTTATGCACTGGCCTTGAAAAATAATTCAAATAACATAGCAGAGGAGGAGGCTGTGATTAAGGGATTCAAAATCAACAAGGAGTTGGGAATTTCTAATCTTTAAGAGGAAGGGGGTACAGCACCAGTATCAAAGGGGTGACTCAAGGTTCTGTTAGCAACTTAGCACCAAGTTTGTACCTTTCCTAAAGGTCCAAAGGTTATGATTATCAGTTCATTGTGCAAGAGGTTATGTAATGACCTATGAAAATTTTAATGGAAGGGTGACATAAAGCTTAGAAATATTTCAAAAGAATTTATTTAAGTTATATCTAAGTTTTGCAGCAAATCGGAGCCCTATCGAATGCTTACAGCTAGCGCTACGAAAAATTTTCATAGCGCGCTATGAAATTTTGAAAATATGAGTTTCCAAACTGCTTTTCAAGTGCCCAAACCATTTTTCAAGAAGCTTTACCCTTATTAAACCTTGATGTGACATTTGGCAGAGTTTTCAAACCTAAAAGAGAGATTTTAAATTAAACCCTAAAACGGTTCTCTGCCCTAAAATGACAGTTCCCAGCATTTTTCCTGTTTCAGTCACTATGTTCAAACACAATTTCAAACAAGTGGTTCTGAATTTCAAAATACCAAAAGAGGTTTTTGTTGGGAACAGAATGATTTACAAAAACCTCCTTCAGATTTTACCCAGATATCATGGTTTGGAAATTATAGATAAATATTTGAAGCCTATTTTTCCAGATTTTGTAATTATTTATTTTCCTATTTTAGTCACTATTTTCAAATGTAGTTTCTAAACATATGGAGATGAATTTGTAAAAACCAAAAAAGATTTTTGTTGGTCACAAACTAGTTTTAAAAAGCCTCTCAATTTTTACCCAGCGAGCATGGTTTGAAGGATACGAAGGAATATTTGCAGCCTATTTTTCAGGATTTAAATATCTAATTATTTATTGTTTTAGTCATCCACTTTGGGTGCGGTTTTCAAGAAGGTGAAGATGAATTTCCAAATCTGAAAGAGGTTTTTGTGGGGAATGAGCTGATTTAAAAAAACCTCTTTTAGCTTTTATACAGTTATCACGGTTTGGGAGATCCGAATGCCTTTTTAAAGCCTGTTTTTCATAAATTTGTCAAACTTTTCGAAATTTTGTTTCCTCTAAAAATGCCAAGTCAACAGTTGAAGGCCACCTCATCAAATTCGACTTGGGGATTAGACTAAAGACGGGTGAAGAGGTTTTTCAGATCCATTTCTTTTGGATCCTGATGGTTATTGTAATTAATACTCTCCCAAACATTGTGGATCTCAGATTTATGTATTTTTCCCATATAATGAATGAAAAAGAAGGAAAAAAGATTGGATTTTCAAGTTTTGGAGAAGAAACTATTGCTCTATTTTGTAATATTTTCCGAGTATTAATTATATCAGGTGAAAAAGTACAGAGTGCTTCCATACCAGAGATTCATGACAATGATGTTTTGAAGTTCGTCTCCTTTCTCATGTGCATGTGATTCCCTTCTCAGTTGTTCATTTATGTGTAAATATTCTAAGTATTTAAACTGAAAGTGAATGTTGTGGAACTTGTCCTTTGTTAGATGCTCCATTTCGTAAAGTTAAATACTCACAATTTTCCTCTAAAGTTACATTTGAAATTCATCCATTGTTAGATGCTTCAAATGTGATAGATTGTTAATCCTTTTTTCCAATTTCATAATGCAACGATAATATTCACAGATAGACATCATTTACCTTGCCTTCGTTTCCTGGAGCATTTTATCAGTCACTAATAATCTTTATAAACACTTCGATTTCACTCCATTATCCAATAGTTGATATTTCTTCAACCCTACCAAACCACTACACTCAAAATCCAAAAACCTATTAAAGATCTAGCCATTGTTTGAAGATACAGCCAGTTGCTAAGCTTACGGATTACGCTGTCAAAGAGAACCTTCTCTCGATTGAAGGGGCTAGCCTTCAATCTACAAGTTTGGTTTGAAAAGGTTACCTTAGGACTTCCTCTTTCACAGGCAAGAGGATATTTCTAAGTGATAACAAGTTCCACACCGAATTGGAGATTAAATTCCTTCATTTCAGAGGCTATAGAACTTTTGAATTCCTTCTCATTATCTCCTTTAGATACTGCAGCAGGAAAAGGAATGGGGATACCAATTTACTAGCTAAAACAGGTCCTGATTTATTCCAAACATTGGGAACCAAAGTACTAGTTTGTAATCATTGCCAATTGATTTAGGGGCTAGAAGAAATAGTTAAATTGGAGAGCTCAAGAATAGAGTTGCCTAATTCCCATGAGATTTAGAGGAAGGAATATATCAAGAACCAAGGATAAATCAAATTGATGCCTTAGATGAGAGATCAAAGGAAGGTGAATAAAAGAAGAGAGGTTGTGGAGAACTTGATTTAGGATTCAGCTTCTACCAGAACTAGAAGGAATGTCCACATCATGGCTAAGGTGTCGATTGAAGTTAGAGATGAAAGGGTACTGCTAAATTTAGAAACGTGCTAAATTTGGCAGGGAACCCACGAGTGAAGCTAAGGCTCAGTTATAATTTCTCTTAGTTTTGACTTAAGAAAATTCTCTAATTTTCCTATAGTCAAAAATAGTTAATCAAACTCGGCCATGCATGGAGATTTGATCTCAGTTCGACTTGAGTTCAGTGTGAGGCAGTTTGACTTGAGTTCAAGGAGCTAGTTTGACTTGAGTTCAAGGAGCCAATTCAACTTGAGTTCAAGGAGCCAGTTCACTTGAGTTGAGGAGTTAGTTCAATTCTATAAAGAGGAAGGCCACAGATTTGGTAATCACATGATTATGCACAAGAGAAACGTGTATGTTTGAGCCCAGCAAAGGAGTTTCCAGATCAGCGTGTGAAGGCAGAGAGAGAGGCCAAATAGCCTCAAGAGACTTCTAGAGCCAGAGCACATCACTTCCAAGGCCAAGTTGGCTTGCGTAGAGAGGCAATCTTGACCTATACAATCCATACAATGGTGCATGAGAAATGCCGAGTTGATCAAGGGTGCGCAAATCAGCGGGCCAAGGATCAATAAATTGTGAGGGAATTTTTCCCAATACCTTGTAATCAATTTTCTGAGATTTTTGTTGAGCGGAATAATAGAACACACAAGTTGGCAGGTTTTCCCTAGTTGGGGTTTCCTGGGTAATTTCTAGTGTATTTTTTATTATGTGCTTATGTCTTCGTGAATTTATTTTTTCCGTTGTTATTGTTTGTTAGAATACTTAGTATATTTAGTAAAAGAGTTTGGAGTTTAGTGAAATATTGAGGCCGCATTTTCAGTTCTGACAGCCTGCTCACATTTCAAGGAGCTGCCAGTAAGTTTCTCAGATCAGCCCAATGAGATTCTTGGGTCTGCTAGGAGAGGTAAACAGAGGCTGTTTCAGCGTATTTTTCTGACTGTGTAAGAGCTCAGATATGGGAGAAAACAGCCTTCAAAACGCCTGTGTAAATACTGTTATACGAGCTCGAGTTTAAGGGAAAAGGGAGACAGTTCAGTGGTTCGATTCTCCATGTTGAAAGAGCTGCCTAGAGTCCGAGATTTTTGTTGGAAGGAGGACTGTGTGAGGAAAGATATCAGCCCAAGACCTCAGTGAAAAAGGGACTTCAGAAAAGCCTCTTCATGGGAAAAATAAATTGAATTTTTATGTATTCTTTTGTTGTAAAATAATTCTCTAAAGAAGCAAAATAAAATCCTTCTCCAGCACTGGTTTCCCCACTGTGGGGTTTTTCCAGGGTCAAGTTGACCAAAATAATTGTGTCAAACTTATGTGTGTGCTTGCTTATTGTTCATTGTATTAGCTGAAAAGTAGAAGCACTCTTTTATGTTTCAAATGAATGCCCGGAAATTTTATATCCACGTGTCAAAACATGTGGGTTGGACTTGAAAATCACTAGCAAAATTTGAAAACTGAGAAACGGTGCAGGTAATTTTTTATTTTCTACATGATATCAGAGCTTAAGAGAGGTCAGGCCAGAGATTTTGCATCAGCTGATACAAATACCAGCAAACACAAATGCTGCCTTCTCAGCGACCAGCGGTACCTCAGTCAGAAACCCGAAGTGTTGTTGGTTAAGAGGGAGGAGACTGCATAGTATCAGATTTGCTCCATTTTGTTGGTTGTGAGGGTTGTGGCAACAGGGTTGAGGGTAGAGGACAGATTGGCAAGGACTGATAATTTTGGACCTTGGAAGGAGAGAGACGCTTTTACTAGAGGAAGTTGAAGTATGGGACACTGTAGAGGCTCCTGTACAGCCTCCTACTGATGCTACTCAGTGGACGGAATTCAACAAGAAAAATGTAAAGGCTAAAAGGATCCTTCCAGATGTTGAAATGTGTAACTAAGTTCGGTCTTCATAATATCTTATGTACTCTTCATTTTATATTTGATGTAAAAAGAGAAAGAAAATTATTATTATCATTTTATAAAGCATGGGGTTTCATGCTCAAAGTCAATTTGTTTTAGGTCAAAGCACCCCTTATGTGCTTCTCGGTTTTGTCATAGAGTCAAGAAGTCAAAAAGAGTCATTGTCATATGTAATAGACCCTATTGGGCATCTTGTATCAAGTCAAAAGAATTATTTTTGCATTAAATATGTCAAAACACTCCTCCAAGACCAAGTCGACCTGCAGAGAAGTAGTTGACCCTGTTTAGGGCTATTCGAGCTCCAAGAAAAGGTATTATAAAAGCATTCGACTTCATTTAAAAGGACAATCAAGCAAGCTCGTTGAAGCACACAAGAAAGACAAGAAGACTAGCGAAGAAAAGGAAGGATCTAAGAAGAAGGAAGAACAAAGTCTACAATCCAAAAATTTTGTCCTATTACCTCACACATGCGAATTGCAGCTAAGGTTTTTGCAGCTACAAGGACGAAAAATCTTGATCTCTCAAGAAGGACTGAAATCTAAAGAAAGGAAGCTTATTTGATGTTCTGCTAGTCTATAAGGAAGAAACATCTCAAGCGAAGAAAGAGGGAAGCCTAAAATAGCCCCCCTATCTCACACGTGCGAAATTGCAGCAGTTACTTGAGGATCGAAGTTGCAGCGGTCACTGGAAGGTCGAAGTTGCAGCAGTTGCTGGAAGGCCGAAATTTGTTACTGGAGGATCGAAGTTGCAGCAGTCACTGGAAGGTCGAAGTTGTAGTCGTTGCTAGAAGGCCGAAATTTGTTACTGGAAGTTGTTGAAGAAGGTTTGACTTGGTTTGACTTTGAGAAGATAAGTTCATCAAGAAGGAAAGGTTGACTTGGTCTTGGAGGGGACTCTGTCTTGGCTCTAGGGGTCTTGGAATTAGTCATTTGATGATTCTATAAGAAGAGAAGATTCAATAGTATTCTTTGAGACTCAACCAAGACCAGACTTTCCCTCCACACCATGTCAGCCTCCAAGATCTTCTACCCCTTCCAGCGACTTCAGCTAGGCAGCAGCTTCCAGCAACTTGCAGCTTATGGCAACAACGAAATCTTAAGAGACTTTGATCTCCCAACCCAGACCACGAAACAGAGAGAGAGAGAGGCACCAAAAGTTCAATTTTCTTCTTCTCTAGAGGCTCCCCCAAACTTGCACTTCTTTCGTCCTCCCGGCAACAGAGTTTGCACTTCACCAGCTCTTCTTGAGATATCAAACTTGCTTGAGAGTGAGTGCTCCAAATGACTTCGACCTCCTCCAATATATAGGATTCTTGTGGGTCGAATGGGGCTTCTTAGGCCGACATGATGTGGACGACACAAAATTCATATTTCACTTGATACAAGACATTTTTACATGATCCGAAAGCCCAAGAAGGGTCTCTTCGAATGTACAATGACTCTATAAACTCAATATTAATCCTAGGAGTCCACAATGGGGACTTTGCTAATATAATGATGACCCAAGCATGAAACCCATGCCTTAATAAGTCATTGTTAAAATAATAAAAATTATTTTCTTTATTCTTTTGACAAGTACATTTCAAGTACATTATTGAAGACCGAACATAGTTACTTTTTCTAGCACTCCCTCTTAACTAGGGAGGTATTCATAATGTACAAATACAATGGAAAATTTCAAACTAAATGAAAACATGAAGAACCTTTAGGCACTGCAATGTCATGGACTAGATTCCTAACCAAGGCAATCTATCCAACCAATCACTCAACAATTTAGGCACCACAATGCCATGGACTAGATTCCTGACCAGGGCAATCTATCCAAGTGGGACTAAGGTGGACTCAAGCTTTCAGCCCCTCTAGGTACCATCAGGCTTACTTGTTAACCACCAACCCAAACATACAGGTGTGTATCCAAAACCGGGCTCAATAAACAACACCACCTTTTCAATTTCGGGATTCCTGACATCAACACAGAGTGTCGGCCTAATGTCTCCCCAGGCAATGCTTCACTCGCAAAGCCTCAACAAATCTCTTCCATTTATTTATCATCGATACTATCACCAATATCTACCAAACCCAGCAGGTTCCTTAGATATTTGAACTTCTTAATAGGAAGAGCCTTTGTAATTGTGTATGTTACCTGTTCGTCTGTCATAACATATTCTAATCCCACGATCCCAACGTACACCAAGTTCCTAATAAAGTGGAACTTATTATTGATATGTTTCGTCCTCGAATGAAACACGAGATCTCCAGACATCTTGATACAACTTTGATTATCACAGTTAATCACAGTAGGACCCAGAGACTTTTCGAACAAGTCTGTCAAAAGCTTCCTCAGCACTACTCAATGCAACGGGATCTTGCTTCCTACTCATCCATGAGATCATAGCAGCTCCCAGACTAAAGCATCCTCCGATAATGCTCCTTCCATCGATCTCACTGCCACCCTAATCAGAGTCAGTGACGCCAATTAGCTTGACCTCCTTACTATCATACTTTAGGCAGTGATGTATAGTACCACGAAGATACCTCAATATATGTTTGGCAACTATCCAGTGACCATGACGAGGTTCCAACTGAAGCTAACTAAGAATGTTTACTGCAAAACATATATTTGGCCTAGTATTTAACAAATACATCAGGGAACCCACCAACTGATGATATGAGGTAGGATCCACGAGACTCGAGTTAGAGCTCCTCAATTTCTTGAGGTTGGTGATCATAGGAGTAACCATCGACTTGGAATTCATCATCCCAAATTTTTGCAATAACTTGATGAAGTACTTTCCTTGCCCCAAATATATCTCCCAAGGTCTCTGCCATACTTCTAAACCTAGGTAGTAATGTATTAGTCCTAGATCCTTCATCTCAAATTCAGCTGCCAACAACTTCTTGCATTCTTGAATTCTTCGTTTTACACCAGGGACGAATAGATCATCCACATATAGTATAATAATGACAGGCTCATTATTCACGACCTTAATATATAGATTCGGATCAACAGTACTCTTGAGTCTTCACGAACCCAATCCTGAGAAGAAATGCATCCATTCTTGCATACCATTCCCTTGGTGCTTGCCTCAAGCCATATAGAGCCTTCTTGAGTCTACAAATATGAGAATCCCTATTATTCACTTCAAATCCTTCAAGTTGTTTGATGTACACTTCCTCATCAATGGTCCCATTCAAAAATGCGGTCTTAACATCCATTTGATGGATATTCCACCCCATTGTAGTGGTCAGTGAAACCAAAGATCTAATGGTAGTGTACCTTGCAGTAGGTGCAAATGTTTCTTCATAGTTAATGCCTTTCTTTTGAGAGAACCCCTTGCAAAAAACCTTGATTTGTACTTGTCTATACTTCCATCAACAATGTGTTTGATCTTATAGATCCACTTCGATGTGACAACCGATTTGTCACTAGGTCTAGGAACGATTTCCCAAACCCCATTCTTCATGATGGATTGATATTTTTCCTGCATAGCTTTCTTCCAAACCTTTTCATGCTCAGCTTCCTAGAATGTAGATGGTTCCGCTTCAATCAACTTTGTCATATATGCAGCATAACCAGAATATCTTTTGAGTTTCTTACTTTCCCTGGAGGACCCTTTCGCAGCTCCATGTCCTTCAGCATCTTCTAATGTAGCTTTCAACCAATTTGGCCTCTTCCTTGTGGTTGGGATAACCACCGATTGAATAGGCTCACTTGGTCCTTCTTCATCATTTGCAGTAGAGTTCTCATGAACTTCATCCTCTTCATATACGGGAACTTCTTCATCATGAGAACCAATAGGAAGGTATTTCCTTTTCCGAGTCCAAGTCTTGCAATCCAAGGAAGGTATTTCCCTTTCCCAGTCCAAGTATGTCTGTGATCTTCTACGCCACTTTCACATAGAAGACTATAAGCCAGCCCCTTCTCCCTTTCAGTCTGGAGCCAAACTTTCAGTCACTTGTACTTCCCCTGAAGTTGATGCTACCTTATACCATCAGCTTGTAGGAAAACTTTTGTATCTGACCCATACTCGTCCTAACCTTTCCTTTGTTGTTGGCCTTATTGCTCGATTTATGCAAAACCCACATGAAAGTCATTGGAAAGCAGCTAAAAGAATACTTCGTTATGTTCAAGGTACAATTCAGTTTGGAATTCATTACAGTGCAGAAGCATCTCCTCTATTGGTTGATTTCACTGATTCCGATTGGGCTGGTGACCTTGATGATCGGAAGTCTACTGTAGGTTAAGTCTTCACTCTTGGTTCTGGACCTATTACATGGGCTTGCAAGAAACAAAGTGTCATTTCTCTTTCTTCAGCAGAAGCAGAGTATCGTGGCGCTGTAGAAGCTAGTAAGGAAGCCCTGTGGCTTTGTCAGATCCTGTTAGAGATTGGCTTTCAGCAGCAGTATTTGACTACACCTTGGTGTGATAAGCAAAGTGTCATTCAACCATGCAAAGATCTAGTCCAACATCAGCACAGCAAACACATTGAACTACACATGTACTTCATCAGAAAGCTCATTCATGACCATGTTCTTGAAGTGCAATATTGTTCAACCGATGATCAAGTTGCAGACATCTTTACAAAGGCTCTCACAGAGGCGAAGTTTACTAAACTTCGGTTTATAGTTGAAGTTCAAGAAGTTGTCACTAAGGGGGGATAGGCTCTAATGCCTCCTTCCTTTTCCGATTGTGTCATATTTGTACATCCTTCAATCCTATCCCAAGTTGTTCTTAAGGGGGGATGTTAGGATATTCTGACACATAGGAAATAGTTAAGTATAACTTGGTCTTGTATAGAGTTAGGTAAAGTGTGTTTCTTGAATATGTACTTTTGTAACTTACAATCCGACGGTCACGATATGTTCTAGACATGAAGTGATCCAACAGTTCATTCTCTCCTCGGTATTACCGACACTTGATCTGTGGCTTAACACCCAATTGGTCCATGATCTCTATTTAAAGAGCATGGAGGGTCATTTGTAAGGTGACCGTTCATGAGATAAACTTATGTAAATTTTATTTCTTTTATTAATAAATTGTCTGAAGTGGCCACGTTGGCTCAAGTCGTGGACTATTTCCTTCTTTGAGGGTTTTAACCACGTCAAGAATACTAGTGTATTGATCTGTGATCTGTTTGGGAGCGGTGTCCTTTGATGTTCTATCTGAGGAACTTACCCTATAAATTCATACATCAGAGTTGCATCAAACTCTTTGAGAATCCAGTATTTCATGACTAATCAAAGCATATTGAGATCAGATACCACTTCATTAGAGACTGGGTTTAGAGGGGTGTTGTGAAGCTTGAGTATATATCCATTGATGAACAGATAGCAAACATTCTCACCAAGTTATTGCCAAGGGGAAAGCATGTATTCTTCAGAGACAAGAAGGGAGAGGTAAAAAACACCTTCTTCAGTAAGAGTGAGTGTTGAAAATTGTAGCAAGGAGGTGTTTCCTAAGCATTTCTCCTTTTGGCCTAGGAAGACACATCAATTACCTTTTGTCTAAATGACATTATGAGTTTATTAATATCAAGGGGGCTAAAGTACTTTTTATGTGGAGATGTACTATGTACTTTAAGATATTAAAGTCACATATGTTTTAAAAGTGACTGTGTATAAAGTACTAAAGTACACTTTATATTATTAAAGTGACTTATGTTTTAAAAGTCACTTTATGAGAAAAAATCACCATGGTACTAAAACATTAAAAAGTACTAGGGAGGCTATTAATAAAAGAAGGGGACCATATGAGGAGGGGTCAAGTAGGGGACTAATCTCCGCCCTTGATCTAAATGGTTTGAGATTGAATCTCAACCATTAGATCTTAGGGATAGGGTTCGCATCTTTTCCCAAGAGACAAAAAGGGAGAAAAGGAGTTTTGGAGGTTCATTATTCTCATGAGAGCATTGAGGAGAGGAGCAAGGAGAAAGGAGGAGATCTTGGAGAAATCTTACAGCAGAGACAAGCAAGCTACAGCAGATTGAACTCTTCTAAAGGTTGAGTTAATGTCCTTGGAGGGGCTCAAATTTCTAAGTAGTGACCACTGTCTGCACACAGGTCAAGATTGGTGAGCCAATCATTTACTCCTCAGTGTGAGCCTGAGTTATTAAGGCCACATTTTCAGTTCTGACAGCCTGCTCGCATTTCAAGGAGCTCCCAATGAGTTTCTCAAGTCAGCCCAACGAGATTCTCAGATCTGCTAAGAGAGGTAAACTGAGGCAGTTTCAGCGTTTTTTTCTGAATGTCTAAGAGCTCAAATATGGAAGAAAACAACCTTCAAAAGGCCTATGTAAATATTGTTATACAAGCTCAAGTTTAAGGGAAAAGGGAGATAGTTCAGTGGTTCGATTCTCTTTGTTGAAGGAGTTGCCTAGAGTTTGAGATTTTTGCTGGAAGAAGAGGACTGTGCAAGGAAAGATGTTAGCCCAAGACTTTAGTGAAAAAGGAACTTCAGAAAAGCCTCTTCATGGGAGAGATAAGCTGAATTTTTATGTATTCTTTTGTTGTACAAAAATTCTCTAAAGAAGCAAAATAAATTCCTTCTCCAACACAAGTTTTCCCCACTGTGGAGTTTTTCTAGGGTCAAGTTGACCAAAATAATTGTGTCAAACTTATGTGTGTGCTTGCTTATTGTTCATTGTATTAGCTGAAAAGTAGAAACACTCTTTTATGTTTCAAATGAATGCTCATAAATTTTATATCAGCATGTCAAAACATGTGGTTGGGCTTGAAAAACGCTAGCAAGATTTGAAAACTAGGAAAGGGTGCATGTCATTTTTCATTTTCTACACTGATAGCGCATTTTAATGATTTGAATCTAAAGGCAAAAATGTTTTGATGTGTCGTGATGATCATTCATAGGGGTTGAGTTCAGTTTTGATGACATGATCAAATTATTGCTACTACTACAATAAGGAGGCCGAGTTACTTGGTTTGGAAGGACTGAGGACAATCATCTAGTTTGTACTACTCAGAGAACAAAATTTGTTGATGCCTCTTCCATGAAGGACATCTGGACAATTTGAAGATTGTTTACTTATTGATGCTACAAAGTACAGTGGAATGTCATACCGTCATCGGAGATGTGTATCTATATCTACTATATTTGTCCTTTGTGTTAGTTTTTGTAGCATCGGATGTGTTCTAGCCACAAAATTTGGTGGAGAGGCTAAAATGCATGAGATCTCCATAACCCAGAAATCATTTCTCAAAATTCCATCTAGATATGAATTAATTAGATTATTAACCTATTTTTTAATGTTTCCTAAGTCTAAAATTAGAAAAATTGGTTAATTAATCATAATTAATTAAGTCAAGGTACAACTAATCTAGAAAGTCACACAGATCGACTTCAAGATGATCCTAGCTCTTGATTAAGTTTTAATCTTGGTCGTTGGTGCTCCAACAGAGGATTATAAGAAGTCAATGGGCACTTGGAGAATACACTAGAGAAACTTGGAGAATTCGACTTTCCAAAGTAGCAGCAGTCCGTCGCTGGAGATTTTGTAATGTTACAAACTTAATAAATAGTGATATGCAAAGCAAAAACGATTTACAGCACAAAAATTTTAAACAATCAGCTAATGCTCATAAAAAATCTAGAAATAGAACCAGCGGAACCATTTTATTAATCAATGGAGCAAGTACAATAGTATGGAGGAATGCACCTAAGCTTGCCTCAATGGCAAGGGTGACAGAACCCAGGTGATAATACAATGATCTCAAATGCTGGAAATGACTGCTCCTCTAATGCTGTGCGCTGCGCAGAAATCTTCACTACTGTCTGAAAAGGGACTGCAAGAAATTCCTCCTTCGGTGCTCAGAAAATGATGAAACTTCAGCCACAAACTCCTTAGCCAAAACCCAGAAATCGTTTGGCCCAATTTGGACTTCCCAAAATCGACCCCCAAAGGCACTATTCAATCCAATGTTGTTAAAAGCGCGAGCGAGATTAAATCGGCGTGGGGAACGAATCGGAAAAAATCGGGAAAATCGGGAAAAAAACGGAAAAAATCGTTTGGTACAAAAATATTCATTTTTTTAATTTTTTTAATATCTAAACCATCTACAACATAAAATAAATACATTGACACATAAATATGATAAAAAAACTAATATATAAGATGTTTAATATCATTTCTAGAGCTAAAATCACACATAACATTGAATCATGTCCTGAATAGTAAGTCTTGACTCCTGAGTCCCAACTCAGCCTCAAAATATCAACAAAAAATATGATAATGTATCTCATCATGTCATAATGTCATATACAATAAAATGAAAGTCTAATCCTATTGATTTCCTCTGCCCCTCTTGCGAAAAAATGCCACAGCTTTCCCTTTCCCTCTAGATGTAGATGTTGGTGCCTGTGCTGGTGGAGATGGCAATGGAGTCTGATGTGCTCTAGAAGTTGAAGAACTAGAAGTAGGAGCTATAGGAGGTAGACCTCGTCCTCTACTGGTGGCAGGGGTAGCACGAGCAGGTGGTGTCACCTAGAAACATTACAATCTCCCAATCCTGAAATCCTGAAAAACTGATAAGTCTGTTGGATTTTAAATGAAATCTAAAATTCTAATTTCTCCATATGAAATCCAATGAGGCTGGAACCACTCTCAAACATCCTGAGTCATTTCATGGTAATGTTAAAAATTTAAGTAAAAGGATGAAAATGAAAATTAAGAATTTAACATTACCATGAATAGCATATCCATACTAGGGCCTAGACTTGATCATTAAGCTGCCCCACTCAAAAATTATTTGTTTCTTTCAAAAAAAATTGCATGAAAAAATCCAAAAAAACGTTATAAAACTATGTTGTCGCGACCCCCAGAGATTTTTTCATTTTTATCGCGATTTTTTCATAAATTCGTGATTTTTTCAGTAAAAATCGGCAAAAAAAAATACCGGCGATTTTTTCGTATATTTATCGCGATTTGATTGGCATAAGGAAAAAATCGCGATCTTTTCATTAAATCGCGATTTTCACAAAACTGATGTAAACCATACATAATGCAAAGCTTGTTGGATGACATATTTTGTGTACTGTTCATTGATGTGTTGTTGTTTCATGACTATGTAATGCTCTGAATGTTTTTATTTTAAAGTAATAAACTAACCAATTGCATGAAAAAGAAAGGGAAATATTGATTCACACCCCTCAGTATTTCCAACAATTGGTATGAGAGCAGGTTCTTCGTTGAAAGTCTAACCACTTGAAGGCAGATCTGTAGCACCCAGATTTGATTGGTGAAGTCTGCAATTGAAGATAAGAAGGTTGTTGACCTTGAAGAAGATGTTAATTCCCTGAAAGACAAACTTCGAGTAGTAACACGAGACAAGGATATGACCACAAGTATGTATAATAGTCGTTATAGGGAACATGACGACTTGAAGGCTGGAAAGACGATGTATTCTGATAATTCGAGATGTGACATAGCTGATATCACCCAGCTTGAAGCTCAAATAAAAATCTACAGACATCAGCAAAGGATAATGAACTTGATGAAGCAAAGAAGGAAGTGGATCATCTCAAAAATCATGCTGGAAGAAGCAAACAAGAGAAAAAGCACCCTGACAAGCCAACGCAAGGAAAAGGAGAAGCCAATAAATGGAAACAAGCGGATGAAAAACTTGCAAGCAAATCACACTTTGAAGAGGGGCCTTGAAGAATCCAAAAGGACTAAGGATTCTTAAGGAATCAAATGAAGCAGAACGAAGAAGGCCTGCCAACTCCCTCTTGGACTTCATATCTGCTCGTTCTTACCATTATAGCTTCATTCACTTGAATTAAAGTTTATAATATATTGTATTAAAAATAATACATTTCAATGTAAAAATAACAAATTTTATGACGTCCAACAACTCAAGTTTATTTTCGCGTTGGGATTTTTAATCCATTTCTTAACATTCGAAATTGACTTGCATTGATATTTCTGTTTAGAAATTTTGCGCTAAATTACAGTTTTTTTACCAACCGAGAGAAATTTTTGCCGATATACGGTATTTACACACGGAGAGAAGAAGGGCGGATCTATACAGATCCTGATCCGGATCCGTCTCTGATCCGGGGATCCGCGGATCCAACCATCAGGCTTGACGGATCCGGTAACATAGCCTCAAAGGGTCTTATCATAATTATATTTGACTTTGACTTTCTAGAAGCACTTTAAAATGTGCTTGACCTATTTTCAATGAGCAAGAAACTCATTGACAAATATTACAAAAAATAATTTCTCTTCTCTTGAATAAATATAAGTTACATTTATGAAGACCTAGCCTAGTTACATTTCCTTCAACAGAAACATGGGTGCATATATATAGATATTAAATTCACACAAATAAACTATGGACATGATGACGTAAGTAATTTGATTACTAACGATATAAAATTACATCAAACACACATTCAGATGCATCAATTAACATGTCAAGACACGTCTGAAATTTTTTAATTAAAACAAAAACAAAAGAACACTTGTTGGTTGTTGGACACAAAGTTGTCATTGATGTCAATACAGTGACATCATTATATTGAAGATGATGAAAACCCTAACTGGGCAATCTCGCAACAACGGTAATGGCTATGCAAACCCAAATTATGGATATGGTTATGCAAACAATGATGGGACTTACAATTCTAGTGCAGCTGGAGGCTATGGTGGTCCTGGCTGTGGAGGTGCAGCTCCAAATTACAACATGGGCAACACCAATGGTGAACAAGCAGGAACAGGTGGACCTTATGCAGTTGGCCATGGAGATCCCCATGGGAACTCTGGATATCCAGAGATGGTCTGGAAATCAGGTGGGCCAGACGCTTCTTCGGGAGGTTTTGTTGCAGCATCAAGTGGAGGATATGGAACTCCTAATGTGGATGGGATAGTGAATGGGCCAATAGGTTATGGAGGATATGGTGCTGCTGGCCGGCAGAATCAAAGGCAGTGATGCTTATTTTAAGTATTGTGCCATTCTTTGACCTTACCAGTCTTTTCCGGGCCTGGGAGATCTAAATGCAGCTTCCTATTCTCTGGCATTCTTCTGGGCAGAGATAAAAACATATGTTGGGACTGGTGACGCTGATTAATCAATCAATACTGCCTTTTGTGATCATTGTGGGAGTATCGAGCACAGAAGGTGGGAACTCTGATTATAATGGATTGTTTCAATATCGATAAACAACCAAAAATTTCATCCAACAAGGTGCCAAAGCATGTTCACATCAAAGAGCCTTATGACGGGCAACTAAACTAGAGCAAAGTCTTGGTCGTTATATTGTTTATCACTCAACATGAAATTCCTTTTTTGGTTGAGATTATTGCTAAATATACATATCTGGCACGGGGGCAACAAGATGTGGACTCTAAGCTCAATACTGTTGTGGTCTGTATTCCTGCCTGCTGCACTTGAATGTATTTCGCAAAAAAGAAAATTAGAAACAGTAAGGGTGAACTGCTGAGCTCTGATGTCAAACTCTTCGAAGTGATGAAAGCAGCGGCGGTGAAGTCGGAACTCTTAAGGAAAAAGTGATTGATGACTTGAGCGAAAAACTGATGAGGAACACTGATTAAATTAGCACTAATTAAATTTGTTGGGCATAATGCACTGCCATACGCTCAGGACGACTAGAATCCAACAGACGTGTCCCCTCTAACAATAAACTTTATGACGACTCTATGCAAAACGGTGCGATGGTCCGACCTGTATGCAAATTTATATATATCAGTGCAGATTATTTGGTGAAAAATCGGTCTGATTACCACAGAATATGTATTATTGAAGTTATTCACTTGTCTCATGTAAAGCAAACACCAAATCTGTGCGCTTAAGACAGAATTTGCCAAAGTCACAGTATGCGTATTACTGAAGCTTACTGAAGACAGAAAGATAGAATAAAATTTATATAGCCCTAAAAGATTATAGTATCATTTTCAGTTGGGTTAAGCTCGGGTGGTTGGAAGAAATGTTGTTATCCTTCCCACTCAGGTTCAATTCCTGCATGTGAAATGTATAACTCATAACCAGGTATTATTTGTAATGCCTTCTAGCCTTGTTGTCTAAGCAGTCCCTTGAAGACTAAAACATGTATATTTCCCATATGGAATATATGCATTTTTCTCATGGAACCCAAACGTAAATAAAAAAATTAAAAATAATAAAAAATACAGTATTATTTCCAAATAGTCAATAATTAAGACCACAAACAGAAATAGAACTCAAGAAAAGTAAAAAGAAATTACAAGTCACCTTTTGCATAGATTATCTGGGACTGAAATATGCACGCTTGAAGAATTCAGAATAGATCTCAAAAACGGGCTGAGGAAGTTTCCATCAGAATCGAAAACTTCTTTCAGCTGTAAAATGCTTTCCACAAATTCTTCAAATACATCCATTGGGATGTACCGTTCATGCAGAGGCTCAGTACCTGAGAATTAAATCAATGTACAATATAATTAGACTTATGCCTTCAAGTAACCTACATGGAATAAACTACCTTCATAACATTCTTGAAAGCAAATGAAAAATATAACTTGCCATTTTTCTGTGAGGATGTCTCCATGCCCTGGAAAAAGTCATTAAGTGCTTGAATGCATTCTGTTGCTGCCCTCCGAACAGCCTGCGTAAGTTGTTCCAGTAAGGAAAAAATAAACACTAACCAAAGACAAAATCACTTTGCTAAGCTATGAATTGAATAGCCAGCTTGTATTTCTATTAATACATGTTAATTGACTGAAACATTTTCCATTTGGATCCATATAAAAAAATAACTGCTGTAGATGCTGTTTGACACTTCTCAGGAATAAAATGCACTAACTTGAACAGCACTACTTAACGCCACTAGAATACACGGTAAAGCTAGCTGCAACTGCATCGCATTGATGCCCTGCATTCCATTTCTTTCAGATGACTCTGCTCTTGGAAATGCCAGACAAAGTGATGTCAATGCGTTCAGACTTTCCACCTGCACTTTAACAGGAACAGCTGATCCTGGTACACAAATATCCAACTAGTCAACTCAAGAAGTAATAAAGTTAAAGGAAAATATAATACCACCATGTGCCCTTTCAGAACATGCACGGCAGAGCTAGCAACAGAGTATAATTACACAGACACATGATACCATAACTACGTCTTCCAAAGGAAGCAGAAACTTCAAAATAAATTTTCCTGCGATTAAGAAAAATTATTTGCCTGAGAACAAATTTTACGTAGATGAGTCCTGACTCCTAAGCATCCAATAATAGATATCTTAAATTCTGAACACTAGAAAATAAATTTGGTTTGGTTTGGTTTATACATTAAAGTGCACAAGTGAGCTTGGTTAAAAGGGACTGTAAAGCATGCAAAGAATGTTAAGAGCACAAGGGAATGAAAAACCATCTCCGAGAAGATGACAAAAGAAACACTTGAATGCTAGAATGAAAAAGCACAAGTCAAGACTCAAAAGGAAAGCAATGAGAGTAATAAGTGAGCACCAGAGACCAAAAATATGGGCAAGGAACTGAGGAAACCCAGTGAAGAAGATGGAGCCCCATGACATTATAACTCAGAATGTTTCCTAACATTCAATGCTAGAAAAAAGTTGAAGATAACAGTAGAGCTGGCAGCTGAATGGGGGACCCTGCACTGCATTGTCTAACTGGTATTGCAGACGAGCCATAGTCAAGGGTCTCTTTCTACCCGGAACTGTAGTCTCTCTGTAAGTTGGAAATGGCAGGTGATCAGCCTATAGCCAGTAGTGTGAGAAGATCTAACTCTAAAAGCATTCCAATACAGTACGAACATCTCATGAAGAAATAATGCCAGATAATCTCATGCTCATATTGTGCAAATGTCTTAAGATAACCACAGGAAATAATATACTCCCCTGCTCCTAATACTCAGGACTATCTCAAGATTCTTGCCTCAAAATATAGCAAGCCTTGAAAGGGAATAACCTACAAGTCAAAAACTACACTAAGGGACAACAATGAGGTGTGGACCACAGTCATCACAGCCACTACCTCCTGCTCTTTATGGAATACCACCAATGCGAGGCTTCCCTTTAGATAGGTCACCTATGAGAGATATGCTAGGTTCAAGGATCAAGGTGACAAGAGGCCTTAGAGGATGGCTCTTCCTGTAAAAAATTGGCAGCTTAGGGATGAATTTCTCCTAGAAGAATCATATCTTTCAGTTCTATTTCAACCACCTATAATAAAATTTCATTTCTGACAATTCCAATATGACTTTCCAAAAATAGTAAGTCACATCTCTAACGAACAAAGTTCGTATACGCAGCAGACTACTTCAGAAGATCTGAAATATATAAACATCCATGATAGGACAATAATATATTATAGAAGAATATTTGAACACAAGAAAGATGATTGAGTTACAAATGAGGGTTTGCTTTATATACGTAGGCAGGTACCCTTTCATGAATTGTCATGCTCTTAGGGACATGCCTCTTGATTAACTAATTACTATTTAATTAACTATTCCTTATTATTATTATATTTATATTTTATTCATAACATTGCCTTCCTCTTCAAAAATTTGTGTCCTCAAAGCTTATTGTTGACAAGGTGTATTATTATATTTATATTTTATTCATAACACTGCCTTCCTCTTCAAAAAGCTTTGTCCTCAAAGCTTATTGTTGACAAGGCATATCATTTGTTTCCTTTTCCTTTAATCTTTTCGCATCTTTCAAAACCCTTCAAATTCTTGGAGTTGTCATCTTCGTTGATACAAGATGATAGGATCTTTTAATAGATAAACAAAACCCCCTCACTGAGAAGGGATTTGACCATCCTAAGTCAATATTTTGTGGAATCTTGCAGTTACTGAAAACTTGAGATCGACTTTTATCACAAGATTAAATTATGGTGACATCGACATTCTTGGGAACATAAGTCACTAGTTTCTGGTTGAGATATCTACTTTTATAATTTGGATGGCAATAAGGAGTTATTGTGATGTGATCTCTCAATTTGTTTGTGGTAATTTCGTGGTTTATTGAAGGAATCTGAATTCTTTCAGGTACAAAATTCGTTTGATTAATTGTGAAATCTTCACTTGAAATTTCCATTGCTTGAACTGCAATTTCTGAGTACATCTTCGCTTCAACTAGTTTATCTTCTTCTTGAATTGTGATATTGACTGGATCAGTTTTCATTCCCTTATCTTCAACTTGGACTGTTACGACCGGGGATTTCAATACTTCTTCTTGAGTAAGTTGTTCTAACTTGTCTTTTAGTGACTTTTTGTCACATTTAAGCTTCTTTATTTGCGGAAGAAGGTTTTGATTGTGATTCCTTAAACGTGTAAGTTCTTCATTTTCTGAATTGTTGACTTTAGCCTAAATATCCTTCTATTCATCTTTTAAACTTTTGATTTGTTCTAATAAATTTTTATTAAGGTTCTTTAAACATAAATTTTCTTCTTCCTTCTCTGATAGAATTTCCTTGAATTTTTTCTTGACACATTATTTTTCTTCTTCTAATTCTTTCTTTCTTTCCTTAGACTTCTTGACCTTCACAAGTAATCTTTTGCTATGGTCCCCTAGATGCAAAATTTCCTCGTCCTTTTCTATTAATTTTTGTTCCGGTTTTGCAAGTTTTTCCTCTCATTCTGTTATTTGCATCAATACATCATCTTGACATTCTTCCGCATTAAATAATTTTCCACAGGTTGGACAACATAATTCACAATTTTTATGAATCGTGGATATTCAATGTATGTTATACAAAACAGACAGTTCGTCCAAAATAATGATTGTTGTGTGGAACTCATCTAAACTGCTTCCTTTTCCTCTTATATGGGCCTTTAGAATATAAGAACATATTCTCTTTTTTACTTTTTTCCAAATAATCTTGTTATAAAAACGATTTTTTTCACTATAATAACCCTTCCAACAAATAAAAACTCTTTTTTTAATGGGCATTTTTATTATTATTATTAAATAACATATATATATGGTCCTCATTTTTAATCATTTATAATAATTTATTTCATCCTTCAAAATACCTTATTTCACTTTCCTCAAGGAACCTTATCACTTTGATTATGTTTTTTAATAAATTAATTAATTATTTATATAGTTTGTAAACTATATATTATAATTATATCATTATAAAATATACAACATATTATATAATTAAAACTTTATATAATTTAAAGTTTGAAACTTTGTGCGATTAAAAGTTTATATAAACTAAAGTGGGACATGACTCTACAGAAACAGCGAACAGTGGTTGATCGACACGAATAACAACAGATGGTTGTGGATACAGACAACGGAGTGAGCAACGGAGTGGGATGACAAGATCGGCGATCAGGGGATGTCAAGCGTGCTCGTTGGAAGAGGGAACATGGACGAGAGAGTGAGCGGCAAAGTGATCAGCAGTCAGGGGTGATCGTGGAAAAGACATAGGCAGACAGCAGCGACCAAGGACGACAACTGGGAAAATGATGACAGGGGATGTGGTAAAATGGTTGGAAGGTGATCAAACAACAAGGAGAAACTTCAAATGGTATTTGCAGTTGCTCGCTTGATCGTGCCTGTTGTAGAATGTCAAATCGTGACTGTGGTGACAAGGCGGGTATGTAGTTGTGGTGTGCAGTTGTCAGCCCGTTGACGGCAGTGTGTGGGCCTTTTGGACAGTCATGAGGCCCGATGGTTTGTTGTAGATGTCAGGTGGCGTCAAGTCTAATGGCCGGCAATGGAATACTATGGCGGCAGCGTCATTCTTTTGGAAGAATAGCATCGAGCAGTGGGGTGGTGGTGTGTGCAGCAACCCTGGTCGATGGCGGGTTGTTGCAATGTTGGTCTACGAACTGAACAAAATTGATTCCACTAATAGTGTGGCAGCGACAATTCTATGCATGTTGTACAATGGTTTTTTGTTTTGACATTTTTTTATAATATATTTGTTTTACTAATTTTTATATAAATAATTTTTTTAGTATTTCAGTATTTTTTCACACCTTTTTTTATAATTTCTTTCATGATTTTTATTGCTTTTGTTTTATTTTTTATTTTTTTTTATGATTTTTTTCTATAATTTTTTCTAACTCTATATTTCAATCTTTTTTCTTTTTTTTCTTTTTTAAATAAATACCCAAAGGCCTAAATGGCGATATGTAGAAACTCCAAATTCTTGTAGCGAAATGCTTCAACGGCAACGATGTTGATGAATTTGATAGTCAAAAAATTGGATCAAAGAACATGGCTCTGTGCAATGGTTGAGTGGCCAAAGGATCGAATTGCTCTAATACCAAATTATCACTCTCTAGGCCTTCAACAACATTAGATATATAGCCTCTATGTCAAGTGACATCCTTTTGCTCAAATGAGAAAAAACTTAACCTTAATAGTGGCAACATAAAGTACTATAACAATTGACAAATTGTTAAAGTCTAATCTTGAGCTACTCTAAAATCTAAAATCACCCCATTAAAATTTAATTTCCTGCTACTCTTCTTCCTTCCCCGCTTGGGAGAGAGTTCGATGCTCTTTCTCTTTGCATAATCTCTGTTATGCCCCTATACTACTAGTGTAACCCCTTATTGTTATTAGTACAACCCACTTATTATATTGATGTACCAACGTAGTGCCCCTATTGTTACTATTGTGCCCCATAGAAGCCCACGATTGTTATTATTGTGCCCTTACATTATTATTGTTATGTAGGCTCTGATTATGTTATGACCCCTCAGACTCCTATATATAGAAAGGAGGTCTTTTCATTTGAATCATCCAAGAATTGTTCATTTATGTAATGTAAAGGAGGTTGCCCCCTCGAAGAGGCTGAATTCTAAGGCGTTGATCTATCTTTTCTATCTTTTCTTGAGCTGGTTTCATAACATTTGGTATCAGAGCTTTGGATTCTAGGGTTTCGCTGCTCTAAACAGGTCATCGTGGCATTTTCGCTATAACTTTTTTTTCTACGACGTTTCAAAAGCTAAAAAAAAACCCATTTGAGAAGACATCGCGTTGAATCTCGGGTCCGAATTTCAGAGCTTTTTGCGCTATATTTGCGGAGATATGATCTGAGGAAATTGGTCTTTTTGCAAACTCCTGAATTACATTCCAAACAGGGGACCTGGGGAAAATAGTCATAACTTTTTCTCTAAGCCTTGGATTGAAATTTCGTAAGAAGGTACAGAAAGAGGACGGATTGTAGTTTCTTGTATATATTTTTCAGAGCCAAAGGTCGAAATAGTGACTTGTGCCACGGCGTACAAGTTCGCTCTATTGAACTAGCCTATAATCAAGTCATTGTGGGAGATTTTGCATAACTCTTCCTTCGAGAATCCAATTTGGATCAGACTGGTGGCATTGGAAAGAGGACACAGAGGGCTACTGCAGGCCGTAATTTCAAAACTTAAAGATCCAAAAGTACAGCGTTACAATCGTTTCAATATCAAGCTCCTAAAATCAAGAAAAAGCAAGATGAGGAAGTTTGATGGCAAGGTTCCGGTAAATTGGATACTTCAGATGGAGCAATATTTTGATCTACATGGTGTACCACTGTTACAAAAGGTATGTATTGCATCTTCATATTTAGAACCAGATCAATTTTTTTGGTATGAAGGGCTTTGTTCTCATAAACAACTTGTTACATGGTCAATTTTCACGGAGGAAATGATAGCACATTATGAGGATACAAAGAGCAACACCTTCTTTAGAGCAACACCACAACAATTGGAAAGAGTAAAAGGGCTTTGAGACATATTGGAAAGCAAAATTATGAAGCATACCCTTCACAACTATAAAGATGGACGTGTTGTTTCTCCTAGCTTTCCACAACCTACAAGGGTTACACCACAACAATTGGAAGAAAAAAGAGAAAAAGGGCTTTGTTACAATTGTGATAGCAAATGCACTAAAGGTCATAAGTGTGTTGAGAATAAATTATTTTACATAGAGTATCAAGATGAGGAAGAAAAGGACCAAGAAACATCAAAAGAAGAGGATATACGCCAAGATCCAACCCCAGAGATAGAAGAAATGAATCAGACCATATATTGTAAAGCATTGGCAGGAATTACCACTCCTCAAACTATCGAGATAGAAGGACATATCAAGAAGAAAAAGGTGCAAGAAGTGAAAGATCACATTGGGAAAGAAGAAATGAATCCAATCATAACTTGTAATTCATTGGTCGAAATTACCACTCCTCAAACTATCAAGATAGAAGGACATATCAAGAAGAAAAATGTTCAAGAAGTGAAAGATCACATCGAGCATCAAGAAATGAATCCGACCATATCTTGTAAAGGATTGGAGGAAATTACCACTCCTCAAACTCTAGAGATAGAAGGACATATCAAGAAGAAAAAAGGTTCAAGTAGTGAAATATCACATCGAGCATCAACAACAAGTTCTCCAACTTTTAAAGGATAATGCCACTTTGGTGCAAAATCAAATGAAACAACAGGTAGATCAACATCGTAGTGAAAAATGTTTTGATGTAAGTGATTGGGTATTTTTACTGATACATCTCAAGCAAGCTATTTATGAGAAGGAAATGTTCGCAATACTACATGCACTTAAAAAATGGCGACCTTACCGAATGGGAAGACTCTTCAATGATGAAAATGTGGAAGCATTTTTTTGTGCTATTTCTATTATCCAACCAGATTGGATAAACGAAGCAAGGGATGAATGGAAGAAGGACGAAGAAGTATGGCCACGTATTCAAAAGTTGCAAAAGGTCCCAATTCAAACAATATTGTCAAAAATTGAAGAGGAAGGAAAAATCATATTGGAACCTGGAGCAGTCACAGAAACAATAACCCGGCAGCTACGAAATCAATCAATTTCAGAGTATCTCATCAAGTGGAAGAACTTACCCACTGAAGATTCCACATGGGAGGACAAGAAATTTATACAGAAGCATCAAGAACTACTCAAGCATTGAGGACAACACTTTTTGAAGGAGAGGGGCATGTTAGGCCCCTATACTACTAGTGTAACCCCTTATTGTTATTAGTACAACCCACTTATTATATTGATGTACCCATGTAGTGCCCATATTGTTACTCTTGTGCCCGATAGAAGCCCACTATTATTATTATTGTGCCCTTACATTATTATTGTTATGTCAGCTCTGGTTATGTTATGACCCTTTAGACTCCTATATATAGAAAGGAGGTCTTTTCATTTGTATCATCCAAGAATTGTTCATTTATGTAATGTAAAGGAGGTTGCCCCCTCGAAGAGGCTGAATTCTAAGGCGTTGATCTATCTTTTCTATCTTTTTTGAGCTGGTTTCATAACAGGCAACATGGGTCCATGGACCCATGTTGCCTCCAAATTTCCCAAAAAACGTCGTTTAGGGCCTCAAAACGGCTTCGGAAGTTCAAGACCCGAAAAACTGCTAAAAATAGTAAACTGTGCTACAATTTAGGAAACTGAAAATACTGAAAGAGATAGCTGTGGGGGTCCAAATGGGATATATGGGTGGCCACCAACATCCACTTGGATCATCACTAGTCCTTTTTCTTCCTTCTCTAGATTGTTCTTCTTGAGTGGTTGTCTCCACTCTCTGATCCTAAATTTGTGGCTACTCCACAACTTCCTGTAGTTCCTCCTTGGAGCTAAAAGCTCCTCTTTTGGTGGGATCTGAAGCTCCCTCTTAAGAGAGCACCACATCACTTTCTCCTCATCAAAATTTACATCCCTTCACACAGCTATCATTCTGAGGGATGGAAAGTACACATGGTAGTTGTGGGGAGTTTCTGTGTAACCCACAAATACCCTCAATTCTATTTTCAGCTCAAGCTTCTTCCTTGATTCTTTGGAGACATGATAGTAACAGAGGCTCCAAAAATCTTGAAGTGCAACACATCTGACATTCTCCCCGAGAAATATTTCTACAATGCAATCATGTTGGGAATCCGATGAGGACTCTAGTTATGAAAATAGACTTTTGTGTTGCATGCCTCAGCCCACAAATACAAAGGTAGGCCTTGGTCACCAACATTGCCCTCGTTGCTCCCATAATTTTATTGTTCTTTCTTTTAGCCACCCCATTCTATTGTGGGTTGTTAGTACGGGTGATTTTAGGGGTGAATGTTCGCCCTTTGGCGAAATTAAGGGATTTTAAATTTTTAGTGGGCGAATATTTTGTATCATAGTACATTTTTACAAATCACCTCAAATAGCCCACCTTATTTTAAGGGAGAGGGTAAAAAAGGTAAATTTAGCCCTTGAAATTAGGAGTTACAACCTTTCATTCGCCCATTTTCAAGAATAGGTTTTATTTAAGTGAATCCTATGGGCCAAAGGCCCAAATACCATATTTATAAAAGAGGTATGGTAAATTAATAAAAATATAAATAAATGAGAGGTATGGTAATAAATAAAGCA